>JARBJD010000352.1:0-73927 GCA_033064195.1 Blattamonas nauphoetae
TGCTGTGTGCACCGAAGTAACCTATCACCAAAAGCATTAATCTGTCGTGTGTTCATTTACACAAAAATAAAAGTTTGTGTTTCATTCTATAATATAATCAGTTGCTTCAGTCCATGAATGAATGGAGGACATCGATTCATTTTCGGGCACGATTGCCTTCAGATGAATCGAATTTAGACTGAGTTTCTGTTGTTGTATTTTTCGCTATCCCAAATCCATTGGTGTCCTGTTCGCTCAATGATTCTTCTTGTCTGGAACGCATCATTCTGATGCTTGAACCGTTTTACGGTGAAGTTCATCAGTGGTAGTCACAGTTTTCTCTCCATTCAGGTACTCTACATAATCGCTCACTTTGTGTCGGTTTTCAGAGACACTTTGATCTTGCATTTCTCATCGAGAGAGTAGCACTTGGGTGCAAGACAGATCATCACCGTTCACCTTCCTTCAATAATAGCTAAATCCCAACAGCTTCTTCTCATCATCAACTCCTTTTTCAGGATTGGGAAACCATTCATATTTGCATCATAGAATTCTTTGTCAGCAATCACGTGTCTAAACTGTTGATGAATTCCAGCATCTGGATCACCTGCAATTGCCCAATATGCAGAGTCAGTATCTCCCTACAGAAGTGGAATCTTGTTCATCTAGACACTTGTACATGAAATTGTAGATGAAATTCAGATACCAGAACTTCGCATTGTCGAGTGTGAATACTGCTTCTTGCAGACATGTCTTGCACGATAAGCTCTTGTCTTCGATCACGATGTAGTTGTCCTCATTGATCTCTCTTGTCGCTACAAACTCTTTCATCATTTGCTTCAGGTATGTTCTCTCATTGCAGATTGTGATTGAGTTGTATTTCTCAGTGTTCATTCCATCATATCCGTAACTCCCATTCAAGTTGGTTTTACAGAACTGTTCCTTTCCCTTGTTCCCAACCTTCATTGCTTCTATTCTGTCATTCATGAATGAGGTTACAAATGGTTCAAATCCAGCATGTCTCGAAAAGACCATCACAGTCTTAATATCGTCTACGATGAAGTGGCAATAGTCGATGAGGAACCACAGATAGTATGTCGAAAAGAACATATACTGATCGTGTGTGCTCAAGAGTTGGGTCAGCTTTCTTTGTTTGTCATCAGTCTTCAATCCATGTTTCTTCATCAATGAATATGTCTTCTCTCCAATGTTCTCTTCTGTCGTATTGACCACAATGTTTCTAAAGATTGGTGGGAAGTTAATGAAATCGTTGATGTACTTCTCGTCTATGTGTCCCTTCAGTTCTGCTACGAATAGTGTCTTCTGATTTTTGTCTTCGACAATCTTACGGCATTCTTTGTCTCCTGTTGCGGTGAACAAACATCTTCCTGGCATGTACATTCTGTGATTCGTGTATGGATTGTTCTTGTTCTTGATTGATGAGAAAGCACTTGGATAAAGTGAATTGAAATCAACACCACAAACGTGAGTCATTTTATGTTCTGTATCTTTGGAGACAACTTTTCCATCTTCATATGTGAAGTGATTGATTGGTGTCACGTCTTTAATGTTCTGTCGATGTTGAACATTCGATAATCCACCAGTCACTGCTGCTCTCAGTTTGTGATAGGTTTGCTCATGTGTCAGAGTCATAGGTAATGATTTCCAGATGCAATACTTCTTAAGTTGAATTCTCAATCGAGTGAGATGTTCATCTTTGTCTGACTTGTATGTGTTGCAGTAATCACAGCAGATCTTCACGTTCTCTTTAGAATGTCCTTTGGAATTGTCGATTCGATCCAACGTTGGTCGTACTGCTTGTGTGAAGTGACACTTGCATACATAGCACACTCTCTTGCACTGTTGAACAAACCAGTCGTAATCCGCTTCAGTGACATTTTTGTCAGTACTGCGATGAGCTTTCTGGTCTTGATAGATGTACGATGCAACTTTGTACTTCCAGTATTGCTTGGTGATTTTTATTTCTCCAGATTGATCCACTCCATTGAAATCATCGTCGATATCAAAGTCTTTGTAGGCACACGCATATTTGATTGCAGAAGCGTTGGCTGACAATGAGAGATTGTGCAACATATCCACTTTGTATTGGAAGTTCAGATCAATCAGATTGTCCAGAGGTGCAATCATACATTCGACATCTCTGATGTTGTAGAATTTCAGATATTCCCAACGGTTCTTGAATCATTGTTTGTTCCAATCATCAAGGTACAATTTGTAATCACTGTCGGACATTTCACTGTTGTTGAGATTGGAATAGAATTCATATTTGGAGAATGGTTCTTGTTTGCTCAACACTACATCGTAGTCTGATGAATCAAATGATTCGTATGCAAAGAATGATTTCTGAAGTGTCGTATTACCTCCGAAAGCTTTGACTGCACTATCCAAAGTCATTGGTCCGGTATACGACATCATGTCAATAAAGCGAAGAACCTGTTGTGTCTTCTCATGTCGGATCAGTACTTGTTTGTACTTCGTTGTGGATCCAAGGAAACTCACCACTTTCCAATCCTTGTCAACGAGATCACGAAAGATGAGATTGATGTCGAATCTGGAACTGTTGAATCCAATCACACTGACTTCATTTTGTGAGGGTATTTCCAGGTCTTCGTAGTAGTTGTCATCTCGTACTGTCTCAGCATATCTGAAGAGTTCTCTGATCCATTGCTTCACAAAGTCCTTTCCATCCTCGAAGATCAAAGTAGATTGACTTCAATTCTGATTTTGATTTGATTGCTGATGCAACGGAGAGAGGCTTCAAGTGTGAGATCAGTTGTGTGTTGTCATCAGAGAATAACAAGTCAAGAATGAGATCTTCCATGGTTTCGAAATCGTATGTGATGTAGTATTGTGTTGGTTTGAATTCGTCTTGTCTTTTGTGTGCCATCAGAAATTCAAATGTTCGATTGTTGAGAATATGTGGAACGTATGGTCTTGGTGTCTTGTCAAGTGAGATCTTCTTCACATGTTTTCCATCAAGTTCTTTGCACTCTCTGAGATGCTTCTCAAAATCTCTGCTGTAGTTTTTATTCTTCACTTGGAATCCTCTAGACTGACAATATGGACAGAGTTTGTATCCAGTGATTTTCTCAGGATCCACAATAAACATCACATGGACGAGAGTTGCCGTCAGTGGAATCATCAGAATGGGAAGAACTCTTGCATCATCATTGTCGTTGATGTACGATTGACTGAGGAAGTAACGACCCCTTTGGGGGTCACTAGTTGAACTAGAGTTCGGGTACTTCTTCTTGTCTTCGTCGTATTCATAAATGTGAACTGTGATGTTGAATTGAATCATCGCTTTCTCAATGTCACATGCAATATCAAATCCAGGATAATTCTGAAGATGTGGGGTCAATTGTCGAGATTGGAGATGAGTGAGATTCATCCATTGTGCGAACAATCTGTAGGCTTCACTGTTCCTCATATTGATAGATATTTTCTTGCCTTGAACTTCAGGAAGTGTGAGGAATGATAGCGCTTGAAAGAAGCAGATATTGTACTCAGAATCGATGTATCGAACATTCCTCGTTTTGATGTGTTCAGTGAGAATTGCATTGGCTTTTCCTGCAACTGGGAATCGATTGACTGCAACCAGTATGGAGTGGAATGCAATGTACATTGTCTTCGTATCCATCAGTGTTCTCTCTTGAGATTCTTTGACTAGATTGATTGCATATTTTGAATACTCATTGACGTCGCCTGAACTTCTGATCACTGTTGGGAAGCTCTTCGATGTATTCTCCAATTCTGGTCTGAAGTCATTGTAAGTTGTCTCATCTTTGTCTTTTCTCTCGATGATCTTTCCAAAGTCAATACTAATCTTGAATGGATGATCTTTCTCTTTGTCGAACACTGCTTTAGTGAAGGTTGTGATTTCCTCGACATTCTTCAGATGATTGTGGAAGTACAACTGATATGGTTTTCCATTGTCTTCAACCTTCTCGACCTCATTCTTTTTGAACTTCCTTCGTGCATCCATGAGACAAGAATTGAATGCTGCTTTGTCTCGTGGTTCAGCTAATAATATGCATTCTTCAAATCCCTCAAATGTCTGCACTTCTCTCTTTTCCATTTGTTCATTTTTCTTCTGAATGATGAACAGATTCTTCATCCAATGATCCATCAGCTTCTCTTCAATTGATTTCAGTTTCCACGTCATTTTGAACACTTGCTTTTTCAGTTCATCTTTGTTCACTCTTGGATTTTCTTTCATGATTTGCATTCTTGCTTTGCTGTCTTCTTCATTCATCATTGCATTGTTGTTGTGCTCTTCCAGTTTGTGAATAAAATCATCAATCTGATAGTTGGTAATATTCCTTATCTCTCCTTCAAAATGGAGATCTGGATTCTTGAGCATTGACAGGAGATATGCACGATGATGTTGGTAGTTTCTAATGTTTGGATTATATGTTCGATCATAGCCATGTTCATCCTTGAATTCAAAGGTGGTGTTTGGAAATAGTGCTCTTATTTTCGTGATGCTGTCTGTGACAAATTTCAGTGTCGCCGCCATTTACTACAAATTAAAAAATCCGAAAATAAAAAAAGTTGAGCGTTTATTTCTGTTTTCTCTGATGGGGCTTTATCGTTGCCTTTAGCCAGGAATCAAGTCTAATTCTGAACACTTCACTTCCGCCAATCTCTCGATATGTGAATGGAACCAGAACTGTGGTGTACTCACCTACGAGCTCACAATTGTATTTCTTCAATTCATTTTCGACGAATGATTGAGTGTAGTGTCGACGTTTTGCGATGTGTGGTCGGTTTCCTTGATTCCACAACTTCGGTTTTATTCTCCATTCAACTCCCTCATGAATATACGTCACCGGCACATTATTTCTGACATACTCAGAGACTAGCGAACAGTTCTCTTCTTTCATTGATTCAATTAATGCTTGTTCTGAACATACTCGACGTCTTTCGTTGTACATTTCAGTTGGATTCATTTAATACAAATAAAAAAATTCAAAAGTAAATTTCCATTCGTTGTTTTATCGTTGGTGATCTTCCGAGACTTTAATTCTGTCATCGATGGGTTCGATCAGTATTGTTTGATCAGCGAAAGTACTTCAATGGGACACGATCATCCCTTCTCATTCCTGACGTCTCTTTACTGTTTCGTTTAGGTGTGTTATGCTTTCTACTTTCACATTTGTTCTCTCTTCTTTTTGTCTCTTCATTCTTGTTCTCGATCCTTCACTTTTTCTTCTCCTCGTTCAGGTACATCACATTGTTTTATGAACGGTGGTTTCATTCGACTTGTTTTGAACAGGTTTGCTCCATTTTGAATTCATTCTTTCCTAAAACTTACTTATGTACCAACGCCGATCAAACCGAAAGTGGACCTAAAGATCAGGTACACAGATGCGTTTTATCGCTTAAAAGTATGTCTCTCGTGATTTACCAAACAGGTATTCTCTTCTTTTTATTCATCTTTTCATAAAACATCTTCATGTACTCGATCTGTGTGATCATCAAACTCAGGTACACTATTGCGTCTTATGACCAGAAAGTGCTGTTCACTGAATATTTGAAACAGGTTTGCTCTCTTTTGTATTATCTCTTTATAAGACACAATGACGTACCAGAATTTTCACTTCACTTTGACATTCTCTTTCTGGTACAACACTTCACTTTATCCACTCATTTTCACTTCATTGTCAGTTTTTTCATTGTCTCTCACTTTTTTACAAAATTAAAATTTGAAATGACGTGAACAAAATTTTGATCCTCATCTTTCTTCGAGAAACTTCGTGATTCATCGATAAAATTGTATGCGTTGGTACACCACTTTGTTTTACTTTGATTTGACTTTCATTTCACCTTTTACACTTCACTACTCTTCGATTTGTGCTCTTCATTTTTCTAAAACACACTCGTGTACCAACAAAACGCGATCTGAAGTGATCATCCAGATCAGGTACACCACTTCACCTTATCGTTTCATTTCACAACTATTTGATTTCAATTCTCTTTTTTATCAAAACAAGGTAGAACACAGAACTAAAAATGTTTGATCGTCAAGATAAAAACGAACTGTAAGATCTGGTACATGAATGTGTTTTATCACTTCAAACCATGTTTCACTTCACAATTTTGATCTCTTTATTGACATTTTGCTCTAATCTTTCATAAAACACACTGGTGTACCAACGAGACTCAATCTGAAATGATCGGTGAGATCTGGTACATGAATGTGTTTTATCTTTTAGTTTCACTTCACTCACTCTTAATTCCTCTTGTTTTCTGAAATTTCGTTGAACGCGTTCATATGGTGAAGTGATGTACCAACGAAGTGAGAAAAACAATGATTGGAGAGATCTGGTACGTCACTTCACCTTATCGTTGCTAACATTGTTTCACTTCACAATTTTACTCTAATTAGAAACATTTTTTGATGAACGCGTTCATAAAGTGAAGTGGTGTACCAATGAAATGCGAACAACAAAGATCGTTCAGATCTGGTACGAGATTGTGTTTTATCTTTTAGTTTTCACTTCAATCACTCTTTTTTCTCTTTGTTTGTGAAATTTTGACGAACCCGTTCATAAGGTGAAGTGGTGTACCAACGGAACGCAAAGGATCAAGATCGTGCAGATCTGGTACGAGATTTTGTTTTATCGTCTCATTCTCACTTCACTCACTTGTTTTTCCTCTTTTTTGTGAAATTTGTCTGAACACGTTCGTAAATCTCAATACTTACCCACAATTTTCACTATTTCCATTTCACCATTCACTATCATACTTGCCCACTTCATTGTTGCTTCATTCACATTCTTTTGTTCCAATTAAGAGAAAAAGTTGATAAAAATGAGTTGTTGTGATGTGCTCGTGAGGTGTAGACGGTCGAAAGAATGCTCGTGAGATGACGAAAATGAAGAGGAATGACGAAGAGATTGAATGTGAAATGGTGAAAGAAAGATGAGAGAAGAAAGGGGTTGAAGGTGTTTTTGAAGTGACAAACACGGTGAAAACGTGAGATGTTGAAACACGAAAATGTGACACTATGGAACAACTATCCGACAAAAGTGTCTCGAAATTTGAGCACAGCTTTGTCGGACAGTGAGAATGAAGGATTTGTGGGAGAAAAAGGGACAAAAATTCATATAGTGAAAATGTTGGCGAAAATGTTGTGTCAAGTGTGTGATGTGAAAACCGACCCTCCAGAGAGAACTAATGTCACCAGTAAACTCGAAATCTCAAAAAGCGTCAGCTTGAATGTAATTGTGAAGTGGTTGACGTGAAAATCGTTAAAAATGAAAATTGACAAAAAGTGTCCGAAGGATCGTGACGTGAAAAGGTTCATACCTAAAGTCGCCAAAAGGCGTTCTTAACCGATCTAATGCTAAAAGGCGTCATAAGAGGACGATTCCTGAGCGAAAGATGATGGAAGACAGGGTCCATACCATATCTCGAAAATTTCGACTCGTAAAAATCCTCAATGGGTCGGATCAAACTTTTTTCCAAAAGTGTTTTTTATCGCGAATCTCACCTTCTGAAATCGATTTTGTAATTTTAGAAGATGTTCGAGGTGAATTTGAGACATAAAGTAGTGGTTAGTAGCGAAATCTGAAAATCGACTTTTTGTCACTTTTTGACCACAGTTCGGTACGTAGCTCCACAAATTCTCAACCGATTTTCATCAGGATTGTTTTGATCGACGACTCACATCGTCTCCGACATTTTAGAATTTTTTTCGATTTTTTTCGAAGTGGTTCTCAAGTTGGATTCACTGTGTTCGAGTTCAAAAGTGAAAAAACATCGAAAAAAGTGACAACATTTTTGGATTATGACAAAAAGTTGCTTCAAAATTGACGCTTAAAATGAGGTCGAAATATTGGACATATTTTTGGAATTTAGGTCAAATATTGGCATCATTGAAATGGTCTAAATTCCTTTTAATACAAGATTTAGAAATGGTCAATCGGACTTGACTTTTCGTTTCTGATTTCAACGACTATTTCAATCTGGTTCCCAAATCGTCTACTATACTACTCTGGATCCTCTCCATCAGCCCTTCCTTGTTGATGGCCATCGCATCTTCGAGTGGTCGCGCATCTCCTCCTGCGGATGAGCACAACCCACACGAATTGCATGCTGATTGGTTTCATCGGAGCCATCCACGCCACGTTGAGCCTGTCAAACCTGCGTTCGTTCCACTTCTGTCCAAAATGAGACGGCCACACCACGGCCGAGATTTTGGGACGAATGTGAGCAGAACAAACTGAGGACTTTGATAGACTGATTATTCCTTTTGTTTTGATTCTTTTGTGGTCGTTTGTGTGTCTCTAAGCCTCATCAAAATCACACATTCCGCGTCACAACACTGTTTCGTCTCAAAATCACGATATGAAGAGATATTGTGAATGTATCGAACAGATTGTTTGACATACGAGCGAAATGTTCGTCTCTTAAACGGATGGATAATCTTTTGTCTCAATAATTCCGCCTTTTTCTCTTCCCCACATCGAGTGTTTCACCTCTGAATCTGAAGGAATGACTGATTTTGACGCAAAATCATGCTCCGCCATTGATTCTCCTTGCCCTGGTATCTCTTCACACTGCTTATCACATTCTGCAGACTGTTCCCCTTTTCTGAACTGGAACGACGGCATCTTTCGTTCTGAACGGGAAAAGGTCGTTATCTTTCGATCTCTCGTTGCCACTTTGAAGTTACAGCATGCATGTGATGACTCTCTGGAAGGGAAAGCCGTGACACTTCTCAAATATGTTTCTCCGCTCAACATCAAATCAACAACTGCTTTTCTCCACAGCTTTGCTTCGAACACTGATGCTTCTTTGAGGAATTTCGTGCAGTGCGTTGGGGTGCTCATTTCCTCACCCAATCAGACCATCACCACGGAAGCAATGAGAATGGTTGAAATTCTGATTTCGAAAAGTCACGCTCACACCCGAGCTACACTTGTCAACGCTGATCTGATCCCTCAACTCATCAACACTCTCAATCCACCGTCTCTTTCATTCACCGAGGCAGTCGATATCCACAGTTCTCTCATGATAACCATCACCTCTTTTCTCTGGCTCGCATCTCCATACGGTCTTGCACAACTCGGAATTGAAGATCACGATAAACAACAAACTGTCCACGAGGCTGTTTTGCAGCGAGTTCTCGCGCCTTCGAAGAAGTATATATGCCATTTGTGCGCGATCCAATTTTCGATCATCGATGGGATGCATTCCAGAAAGTTAATGGCACTTCTCGCTCAACTGCTCGGAATATCTCCTTTTTATCAACCAACAATTGACTTTGTTCTTCATATGCCAGTCTTTCTCACGATCCCAAGTTGTCTCGCATTCTTTGAACAGGAAGGTTCAATCTGGACTTTTCTGTACTTGATGGTCCATACCCAGCGAGAATGGTATACAAAACAAGGAACAGAGCAACAGATATGGAAGACAGTGCATCGAATGTTGAGAATGGAGGGCATGGAGGATGTGATTGAAGCGAAACTCCGAAACGACAGAAACATGTTTTGTGGAGGAGATATCATTACCCGCTCGATTGAATGGAACAATCTGCTGGGCATGAACCGTCACTGAGGTGGATGGAAAGAGCACAGAACCAGCACTTCTCTCTCCCGTGTCTACCGCCTTCTTCAACAAGCATCTCAAGACTGGACACATCCACTCGCGATTTGTGGTTGGATGGGATGTGTTGGATTGGACGATGGGAGGAGTGTTGTGGATGGCAGGTCGGCGTCTGGACGAACCCCGTCTGGACTCTCTTCGAGTGGAAGGGATTGAGGACACGATGGAGGAACGGCATGACCGGGAGAAACCGAAATCATGCGACAGCCATTGTTACAAATCGAAAGGGTTGAACACTTGCTGAGAGGGAGCATCAGTTAGTGACCATTCTGACGGAATTCGAGCCAACAGCACACTCGACATAGCCAACTGCCTTCCTCAGCCACCCACTTCACATTTGTTGAGAATCCGCCTTCCCACAGTTCGAAAAATAAAGTCAAACAATGATTGATGTGATGGCTTCGTTCACAACCCTCATCCCGTTCATGGACGGCCCATCCACTCGCGATTTGTGGTCGGATGGGATGTGTTGGACAGTGCGGACATCGATGTGGATGCGACAGGATGGCATCCATCTCCACTTGGAGCAGACCCACTTTTGGGATTGGCGTGCTCTCGTCGCCTTCGCTGCTGTCTCTCATCGACCAATCTCTCCCCAGACATCTGAACGAACATTGGATGTGGAATCTGTTGTCGTGCTCCTTTCTGCTGCCAACAAAGTTCTCCCTGTATGAATGGAGATGCTGAGATGTCTCGTCTGAACAGTCAAATTAACACCAACTTGTGCTCGTCCAAGCTGATCTGATCTCTCCACTCTTCACATCTCTCAATCCACAGTCTCTCACATCTCCAGAAACTTGCGTTCTCCACATCTCTCTCCTTCACATCCTCAACAATTCCTTCTCACTCGCAACTCGGGATGGTCTTGCACAACTCGCTTCTGAAGATGACGATGAACTCCAAGCAGTCCACGAGACGATCTTGAGTCAAGTTGTCATTCCTTCAGAGAAGTGGATCTGCGATTTGTGCGTGAACCGATTGTCGATGATCGTTGGGGTGCAATCCAGGCATTTTGAGGATGTCCATGCTGATCTCCTCGAAATGTGTGCATGTCATCACCCGACGATGGATGTTGTTCTTCATGTGCCAGTGAGTCTCCCGATCCAAGTTGTGTGACGAGGAAGAGACGAAAGAAGGTGAAAGGAAGACGAGAAAGGGTGTTGGAGGAAATGGAAGTGAGCGGATGGTGGCCAAGCAGGGCGCATCAGACAGGCATGGATGTTCGTGAGAGAAGGAAGAAGGGTGGAAAGAGAGGAAGGAAGCAGACGAGGCGAAGAGAGGAAAAGCACGACTCCCCTCCCACGCATCTCTCCGCCTGTGTCCACTGCGGCCGACAAAGCTCAGCGTCGCTTTTCGTCGCGCTCGCCGACGACACCGCAACCAATGACACACTGTTCCCTGCTCCTCGCCAAATCCAGCCCAACCGCACTCGATGGGAGGACGAGATTGCGGATTGCTGACCTGAGGGGAAGCAGCTCAAGTGAGCACGTCGACGTGCAGATTGACAGACCGACAGAACGCCGGCACAGCAGACCTCGCTCCTTGCCACATCGTTTCCGCAGTCGCTACCATTCTGACGAGACACACCTCACATCGTTCTCATCGTTCACTCGATGGGTCGGTGCTGTCTGGAGATGGCAAGCTCAGCTGGCGATGCTGGAATCGCTGTGGAGTGAACAGCAGAAACAGGAGCGGAAAGAGGGGCTAACGATGAGAGTGGAGACTTTCGAAAGGACGAACTGGTTGTGTCTGAGGCAGCTTTTCGTTCTTCCTTTTCGACTCTATTTCTTCTCAATATCTTTCTTTTACTCACTTTTCGTTCTGTCCCATAATAAATGACTCAACTCTGACTCAGATTGAATGGGCCTGATAATCAATAGATTTAACAGCTGCTCCGGTTTAACTCGATCTTCTATGCCCTCCCCTCAGTTTCGGTTTTCAAGGGATTGCTCACGGTTCCTGAATTGGAAATACCATCGAAAAGAATCTCAACGCAAAAAGGCCATCGTCTTTCGATCTCTCGTTGCCACTGTGAAGTTGCAGCCTGCACTTGATGCCTCTCTGGAAGCGAAAGCCGTTCAATTTCTCAAATCTCCGTCTTCAACATTCCCCGACTCGGCGGATGGTTTTCTCAACAGATTTGGACGAAACACTGATGAACCGTTGACCAACTTCGTACAGTCGATTCTGGTACTCATTTCTTCCACCAATCCGGTCATCACCACAGCAGCATTGGAGATGCTGAGAACTCTGTTCGTCTGGAGTTCAACTAAATCCCTTCTTGCCCTCGTCCAAGCGGATTTGATCCCTCAAATCATCAACACTCTCAATCTCCAGTCTCTTTCTTTCGAAGAAGTCAAAGATATGCACATCAATCTCATGAAAATCACCTGGTCGTCTCTCGCTCTCTCATCTCCGGATTCCCTCTCACAACTCGGAATTGAAGATCGAAATGAACAGCAAGCTGTTCGCACGACTGTTTTTCAGCAAGTTATCGCACCTTCGGAGAAGGATGTATGGCATTTGTGCATGAACCGCTTTTCGATGAACGATGGGATGCAATCCGAGATTTTTTTGTTACTTCTTGTTTCAATATTCAAGCTCTGTCCATATCATCGACCAACAATGGACTTTGTTCTTCTTATGCCAGTCTTTCTCGCGATCCCAAGTTGTTTCACATTCTTCGAGGAATATACCTCAATCTGGCGCTTTCTGTATGACATACTCGATATCCAGCGAGAATGGTACGAAACACGGGGCGAAGTGCAACAGCAATGGAGAACAGTGCAGCGAATGTTGAGAATGGAGGGCATCGAAGATGGGATTGAGGAAAAGTCGCTCAACTACCAAAACAACTGCGGAAGCTGGATTGTTACCAGCGCGATTGGATGGAACAACCTGGAAGGCATGAACCGTCGCTGGGATGGATAAAAAGAGAAGAACCAGCGATCGCTTCCACCTGTTTGGACTCCTCATGGTTTCATCAGCCAGTCTGAACGGCAGCTGTCCCCTCCCTCCACCACTCCTGCTTCGCCTCGCAATCAGATGCGATGGTGTCTGTCTCCGCGTTCTCGATTGTTCTCTTTGAGGACATCAAAAGACGATGCACTTGTGTCGCCCGTCCTCGACGTGCAGCTGAAGACGGATCTGTGGCTGACGAGCAATGGATCGTTTGTGTTGCCTTGGCCGTATCGTGTGGAGGTGAGCGACGAAGAGATGGACACCGCTGTCACCGTGTTCTGTCCACTCCAGACTGTGGTGTGGATCCTTCACTCCTCCCCTCCCTCTCCCAGATCGGTCTGAAGATTCTGATGTCCCACCTAGTGACTGAAGCTCGTCGGCATGCTCGCGACAATTCGGAGGCATCGACTCGCTCTCTCCTCGTCTGCCTTCTCGCTGGCTGCTCGTCCAACTGGTCCATCGCCCTCCACCCTGATTGTCGACTCGCTCTCTCCATGTTCCCCACTCTGACCCGTTGACCGCCCTTTCACCGCTTTCTTCGAAAATGGAGCAGGACAGCGATTTTTCGAGGCTTGTTCTGAATCAGGACTCTCTGTTGTGTCTGCACGCTTCATCAGTGCTGCTGGTGTTGTGTTCGTTTGTCGAAGTGGATGACCGATCTCGACTGGAGGTGAAGAAACAACATATTTCTTGTTGAACTCACACACTCTTCCCTTTCTGCACTCGAACTGAGATGGATGTCGACCTCGTCCATTCTGACCAGTCCTCACGTTTTGTGAAGCATCATGACTTTGTATCGTTCGCAGGCTTTCTCTTCCTTTTGGATGGATATTTCATCTCACGATTATTGTTGAAGACATTTCTTTGACCCATAACGAGTGATTCGACTCAGAGTCAGGAAGAATGAACCCGATAGTCGAGAAAACAGACACCTCCTCAAATACTACACCCTCTACAATGCCCTCCCCTCAGCTTGCATTTTCAATGGATAGCTCACCGTTCCTGAATTGGACGTACAATCCAGACGAATCTGACGAAGACAAGGCCGTTGTCTTTCGATCTCTTGTTGCCACTTTGAAGTCACAGGATGCACTTGATGACTCTCTGGAAGAGAAAGCCGTTGAATTTCTCGAATCTGTGACTCCGGATGATGAAGAGTTTGCAGATCTTTATGTCGACGGATTTGCATCGAACTCTGATAAATCGTTGACCATCTTCCTTCTGTCCATTATGTTCCTCATTTCTTCTGGAAGTCAGGTCATCAAGACCGCAACAATGAAGATGCTGAGATATCTCCCCTGTAACTGCACACCTGAAGTCCGATTTCCCCTCGTCCAAGCGGATCTGATCCCTCAACTCATCAACACTCTCAATCCCCAGGATCATTCTTTCGAAGAAGCGGAAGATCTCCACATCTGTCTCTTGTCAATCATGAACGCGACATTCGGTCTCACAACCCCGTTAGGTCTGGATGACCTCTCAGTTGTCGATGATATTGAAACAGAAGATGTTCACGAGGCGGTGTTGAAGCAAGCTCTCGTTCCTTCGGAGAAATATCTTTGCCATCTGTGCATGAATCGCCATTCGATCATCGATGGGGACCAATCTTCAGAGTTCATGAAACTCCTCGCCCAACTCATCGGACTATGCACTCATTGTGAGTTCTCAATGAACATTGTTCGTGATGTGCCCGTCATGCTCACGATTCCAAGTTGTCTCACATTCTTCGAAGATGAACGCTCAATCGGGTATTTTCTGTGGGAAATGAACTATTCGCAAGAAGCATGTAACAGAGAAAGGGGCAAAATGCGACGAATGATGAAGACAGTGCATCGAATGTTGAGAATGGAGGGCTTCGAAGATGTGATTGAAGAAAAGCTGCAAAACGACGAAGACGAAAGCGGAAGTGATCTTTTTGCCGAATTGCTCAAATGGAACAACTGGCTGGGCATGAACATTCCAAAACAGAACTAGAAACCGACAGGAATCAGCGAACGTTCCGAACAGTTCCTGGCATCTTTTGAGCAATAATCACTGTTTGTGTCTCATGTATCGACTCTGGCATCACCTTGTGGTTTGGTTTGACGGAACAATTCGGATTCTGTTCAAGGAACATCACTTCAAATCGCCAGAATCATGCAACTTGAACGATCAACCCCAATCGCACCCGAAATGACCGAAATCAAGTGGAAATCACACCAACGTATCGCCATTTATCTCGACTGCCCTTCTTCTTCACCGTAACCATGATCAGTTGTCCTATCGCAACACTCCAACAATCTCCGCCTCAATTGTCCGCGATGTCCAATCCTAACGATCTTCATCGTTCCACACACTCTCTCTGCTCTCCCTTTTCAAGATGATGCCTGAATGATCTCTTCACTTGATGCAGCAGGTGTGAATGGGATGACAACACTGACGAAAGTGAAATTCAGGCCGACGAGGGACATGGTGCTGATCAGCCCACCAATCAGCACAACATCATTTCAGTTGTTTGGTGTCTGCCACTGCGTTCTCATGAAGCATATCATTCTGCTCTCCCAACGAAATGACGCATTGGCCACACATCGCCACAAGTCCCTCCGCATTGCCAATCTCAAATGATTGTGTGCTGACCCATCACCAAGACAGCATTCACCGCACTCATTTCGTTGGAGTCGTTGGCAATTTCTGCGATGAAGCCAAAACAGACAGCGGAATTGTCGTCGATGCTTGAAGTCACTGAAGATGTGCAAATCCCATCCAGACGAAGGAAAACATGCAACAATGAACGACAAAGTTGGGATGGGCATAATTAGCCCTCGCAAACACAAATACGGGGCAATGGACGATCGGAATCAACTGGTCCTGGACAATCCAGACAACAAAATTTTGCGAGCCCATTCGACTGTTTTCCCATCTTTCGTCGATGATTGTGTGAATTCCACCGAGTCCTTCCTCTCTCACTCTCTGCTTGCGGACAAATAGCTGACACATCTCCCGACTGAATTGTTCTCGCTTCACAATTTGGAAACGTCGGATTCTTCGTTCAACTCGCTCGTGATCATCCGATCGTTGATCTCTCAGCTCGCATCGCTTGTGATCATTTCTTTTGGATCCAACGACATTGAGGCTGTTTCAAGCGAGCTGTTCCGTCTCCCCACGCTGCCACTCTGCTCTTCTCACCGCACGAAATGCCCTCCCTCCCATCACCTCCCTCGGCCCCCAAAATTGTGAGTGGTCTCTTGGCTTTGTGGATCCACTCAGCACATCGCTGATATCTGAGACAATCGGGAACATTGACGCATCATCGTGTTGTTGTCTGTCCTCTGGAGTGGCTGTTGTTTGTGTCGAACCTGCTGACCTCTGTGCCCCCACTTCTCTCGCGATTTCTGAGCTGAACACTCTCTCACTTGCTGGGGACAGGATTTCGGAGCTTCCGCTCAATTTCTTTCTCTCGCTGCCGAACTTGCGTCGCGTGGAGTTGTCGTTGAACGCACTGACGCTGACGATTCATCGAATCATGCTCGCCGCACAGCAGACGCACTGGCACTGGCCTCTTCTTTTTCGTGTCCGTCTTGTTTGTGTAAGCCCCCCGCTCACAATGATTGTTCTGAAATGTCGTTGTTGTTCGTCTCGTTCGTAGGTTTCCTCTTGATTCATGAATCGATGCAATCATCGTTGGTTTCCGTTTCTTCTTCCTTTTGGACGTCGTTTTCATCTCATAATCATTCTTTCATCCATTCATTTGACCCATAACGAGTGATTTTCCTCTGAATCAGAAACAATGACGACCTTAGACACAAAACCATGCTCTACCACCGATTCTACTTGCCCTGGTATCTCTTCACTCTGCTTCTCACATTGTCCAGACTGTTCTCTTTTCATGAATTGGAACGAAGAAGAACTTGAATCTGATGGCGAACTGGCCGCTGTCTTTCGATCTCTCGTTGCCACTGTACAGTTGCAGCCTGCACTTGATGCCTCTCTGGAAGCGAAAGCCGTCGACTTTCTCGAATCTGTGTATTCAACATTCGCCAAATCACACGATGTTTTCCTCAGCGTCTTTGGGCGTAACACTGATGAATCGTTGACCAACTTCGTACAGTCGATTCTGGTGCTCATTTCTTCAGCCAATCAGGCCATTACCACAGCAACAATGGAGATGCTGAGAACTCTGTTCGTCTGGAGTTCAACTAAATCCCTTCTTGCCCTCGTCCAAGCGGATTTGATCCCTCAAATCATCAACACTCTCAATCTCCAGTCTCTTTCTTTCGAAGAAGTCAAAGATATGCACATCAATCTCATGAAAATCACCTGGTCGTCTCTCGCTCTCTCATCTCCGGATTCCCTCTCACAACTCGGAATTGAAGATCGAAATGAACAGCAAGCTGTTCGCACGACTGTTATTCAGCAAGTTATCGCACCTTCGGAGAAGTATCTTTGGCATTTGTGCGCGAACCGCTTTTCGTACGTCGATGAGACGCAATCCGAGATTTTTTTGTTACTTCTTGTTTCAATATTCAAGCTCTGTCCATATCATCGACCAACAATGGACTTTGTTCTTCTTATGCCAGTCTTTCTCGCGATCCCAAGTTGTCTCGCATTATTGAAGAAGGATACCACAATCTGGCGTTTTCTGTATGAAATGATCATTACACATGAGGAATGGTACGAAACACGGGGCGAAGTGCAACAGCAATGGAGAACAGTGCAGCGAATGTTGAGAATGGAGGGCATCGAAGATGGGATTGAGGAAAAGTCGCTCAACTACCAAAACAACTGCGGAAGCTGGATTGTTACCAGTGCGATTGGATGGAACAACGATCAACAGGGCATGAACTGTCACAGAGATGGATAGAGTGAGATAGAACCAGCGATCGCTTCCACCTGTTCGCACGCCGCATGGTTTCATCAGCCAGTCTGAACGGCAGCTGTCCCCTCCCTCCACCACTCCTGCTTCGCCTCGCAATCAGATGCGATGGTGTCTGTCTCCGCGTTCTCGATTGTTCTCTTTGAGGACATCAAAAGACGATGCACCTGTGTCGCCCGTCCTCGACGTGCAGCTGAAGACGGATCTGTGGCTGACGAGCAATGAATCGTTTGTGTTGTCTTGGCCGTGTTGTGTGGAGGTGAGCGACGAAGAGATGGACACCGCTGTGACTGTATTCTATCCACTCCAGACTGTGGTGTGGATCCTTCACTCCTCCCCTCCCTCTCCCAGATCGGTCTGAAGATTCATATTTACCGCCAAGCAAACAACGCTCGTCAGCGTGTTCACGACGATGCTGAGGCGATGACAGCTCGAACATCAGCCACAGCGCATCCATCACTCACTGTGACGGATTTCGAAGATCACAAGGGGGAAGTGAACAACGAGGGTTCGGGAACAATCAAGCTTGGACTTGGGGAGGACGAGAAGCTGATTGGTTGATTTGTCGATGGAGGAGAACCAGCAACGAATCCCTGTTCACTTTCGCGCTTGAAGTGAGATGTGAGAAACAAGCAGCTCGAAAACAAGATCCTTCGACGCGACATGACCTCGCTCGATGGGCGGCAGAACATCACATTCGCAGATTGTCAGTCAGACGCCGTTCACACAGTCTTCCCTTCGTGCACTCGAACTGAGAGGGAAGACAGAAGACGCACAGAAAAGTCCGACGATCCACTCCAACTTCTTCCCATTCGACCTCGTCCATTCTGACCATTTCTCACGTTTTGTGAAGCATTGTGACTTTGTGTCGTTCGCAGGCTTTCTCTTCCTTTGGGATGGATGTTTCATCTCACGATTCTTATTTCAGAATTATCTCTGACCCATAACGAATGATTTTTCTCTGAATCAGAAGTAATGACGACGGTAGTTACGAAGAAATTATACTCTATTGATTCTCCTTACCCTGGTATCTCTTCACACTGCTTTTCACATTGTCCAGACTGTTCCCTTTTCCTGAATTGGAACGAAGAACGTCTTGAATCTGATGGCGAAGTGGCAGCTGTCCTTCGATCTCTCGTTGCCACTTTGCAGTCCAATGCTTCCCTTGATGACTCTCTGGAAGGGAAAGCCGTGAGATTTCTCAAATATGTTTCTCCACTCCACATCAAATCAACAACTGCTCTTCTCCACAGCTTTGCTTCGAACTCTGATGAATCTCTGAGCATCTTCATCCAGTCCATTGTAGTGCTCCTTTCTTCTGCAAGTAAGGTCATCACCAAGGCAGCAATAAGGATGCTCGATTTTATCACGATCTGTTCAGTTGAAGTCCGACTTGCCCTCGCCAAAGCTGATCTGATCCCTCAACTCATCAACACTCTCAATCCACCGTCTCTTTCTTTCACCGAGACAGTCGATATCCACAGTTCTCTCCTTCACATTGTCACCAATTCCTTCTGGCTCGCATCTCCATATTGTCTTGCACAACTCGGAATTGAAGATCGGAATGAACAACTAGCTGTCCACGAGGCGGTTTTGCAGCAAGTTCTCACCCCTTCCGAGAAGTATATATGCCATTTGTGTGGAAACCGCTTCTCGATCGTGGAGGGGGAACTGTCGACTGCTTTCATGGTTCTTCTTTCTTCCCTACTTGAAATAACTCCTTGTTATCAACCAACAATGGAATTTGTTCTTCATCTGCCAGTCTTTCTCGCCATCCCAAGTTGTCTCACATTCTTCGAAGATGATCAGTCAATCTGGCGTTTTCTGTACTTTATGGTCGATGCCTGCGAAAAATGGAAAGAACAAAGTGAAGATGAGCGACAGATGGAGAAGACAGTGCGTCGATAGTTGAGAATGGAGGGCGTCGAAGATGTGATTGAGGAAAGGCTCCGACACAACAAAAATGGGAACTTCGGAGGACGTATTGTAGTCGACTCGATCAAATGGAACAATCAGCAAGGCATGAACCTTCCCTGACGTGGATGGAAAGACCACAGAACCAGCTCCTCATTCTCCCGTGTGTGTCGCCCATCTTCGGCAGCAGCTCAAGAATGGACCCATCCACTCGCGATTTGTGGTCGGATGGGACGCGTTGGCCGATGCGGACATCGATGTGGATGCGACAGGATGTCATCCATCTCCCCTTGGGGCAGACCCGCTTTTGGGATTGGCGTGCTCTCGTCACCTTCCCTGCTGTCTCTCATCGACCGGTCTGTCCCCAAAATGCTTCTTTCTCATCGTTGTTCATCTCGACACCTCGCCCGTCAGCGTATTTTTGAGAAATCGGAGATGGATGAAGACGAACACCAACCAGAAGCGAATGAAGACGCTTGACGAACATCGGAGCCTGGACTTGTGCAGGTCGAGGAGCTGATCGGTTCAGGCGAGACGGCCGAGTGATGGCTCGAGCAGGAGTGAGAGATCTGAACGACCATTGGATGTGAGACAGACCGAAATCAGGGATGGGAGAACAGGGAACGACCCACTGCTTCCGCAGCCGAATCAGGTCAGCTCCACACACCGCACATCTTCCACACAATCTCTCACAAATTGGTGACCGCTCTACGTTGCTTTTGAAGGATATGGAGTAGACGAGGCGTGGAGAGGAAGCGCGGATCCAGCAGGAACAGCTGGAGACGCAGCTCAGAGCGAGCCGAATGACGGGAAAGAGTTAAAAGTGTTGTGTCGTGTTTTCATGTTGTCATCTCACGTTTTTTGTTGAAGACTCCACTCTGACCCATAACGAGCGACTTTCGAAGAGTCAGAAATAATGACGGATTTAAACACAGAGATTATCACCTCCACTGATTGTCCTCGCGCTGGTCTCTCTTCACCCTGCTTGTCACATACTGCAGACTGCTCCCCGTTCCTAAATTGGACCGATGATCAAACTGAGTCAATTGACGGTTGGGACGTTGTCTTTCGATCTCTCGTTGCCACTGTGAAGTTGCAGCCTGCCCTTGACGTCTCTCTGGAAGAGAAAACCGTCGACTTTCTCGAATTTGTGTCTTCAACCTTCCCCAACTCACTCGATCTTTTTCTCGACAGCTTTGCATCGAACTCTGATGAATCGTTGACCAACTTCGTACAGTCGATTGTGGTGCTTATTTCTTCGCCTAATCTTGTCATCACCACAGCCGCAATGGAGATGCTGAGAAATCTGTTTGTCTGGTGTTCAAATCAAGTCCTACTTGCCCTCGTCCAAGCGGATTTGATCCCTCAAATCATCAACACTCTCAATCCACAGTCTCTTTCCTTTGCAGAAACAGTCGATCTCTACACTAATCTCATGATAACCATCACCAATTCTCTCTGCCTTTCAACTCCGACTAGTCTCGGATATCTCGCATTTGAAGATGGGAATGAACAACAAGCTGTTCACGAGGCGGTTTTAAAGCAAGTTGTCGTACCTCCGGAGAAGTATATTTGCCATTTGTGCGTGAACCGCTTTTCGATCATCGATGAAGACCAATCGAAGAGTTTTCTGTCTCTCCTGGCCCAACTCCTCGACATATCTCCTTCTTATCAACCCACCATGAATATTGTTCTTCATACGCCTGTCATTCTCACGATTCCAAGCTCTCTCGCGTTCATCGAACATGATCACTCAATCTGGGCTTTTCTGTACTTTATGGTCGATATCCAGCGAGAATGGAACGAACCAAGGGGTAAGGAACGACAGACGTCAAAGGTAGTGAATCGAATGTTGAGAATGGAGGGCATCGAAGATGGGATTGAGGAAAAGCTACAAAACGACCCAAACAACCGCGGGAGCTGGATTGTTACCAGTGCGATTGGATGGAACCATCGGCAGGGCATGAACCGTCGCTGAGATGGATAGAAAGAGACAGAACCAGCGATCGCTTCCACCTGTTTGCACGCCGCATGGTTTCATCAGCCAGTCTGAACGGCAGCTGTCCCCTCCCTCCACCACTCCTGCTTCGCCTCGCAATCAGATGCGATGGTGTCTGTCTCCGCGTTCTCGATTGTTCTCTTTGAGGACATCAAAAGACGATGCACTTGTGTCGCCCGTCCTCGACGTGCAGCTGAAGACGGATCTGTGGCTGACGAGCAATGGATCGTTTGTGTTGTCTTGGCCGTGTTGTGTGGAGGTGAGCTAGGGAGAGATGGACAACGCTGTCACTGTGTTCTATCCACTCCAGACTGTGGTATGTAACATGACTTCGCTCGAAGGGCGCCAGAACATCACATTCGCAGATTGTCAGTCAGACGCCGTTCACTCAGTCTTCCCTTCGTGCACTCGAACTGAGGGAGAAGACGAAAGGTGCACAGAAAAGTCCGACGAACCACTCCAACTTCTTCCCATTCGACCTCGTCCATTCTGACCATTTCTCACGTTTTGTGAAGCATTGTGACTTTGTGTCGTTCGTAAACTTTCTCTTCCTTTGGGATGGATGTTTCATCTCACGATTATTGTTGAAAACTCCTCACTGACCCATAACGAGAGATTGACTTCAGACTCTGATTGAATGACAGCTCTGGACACGAAGAGATCCTGCTCCACCGATTCTCCTTCCTCTGGTATCTCTTCACACTGCTTATCACATTCTTCAGACTGTTTTCCTTTCCTGAATTGGAAATACCATTTTCAAGAATCTGACGAAGAAAAGGCCGTTGTCTTTCGATCTCTTGTTGCTACAGTCCAGTCACAGCATGCACTTGATGTCTCTCTGGAAGAGAAAGCCGTTGAATTTCTCGAATCTGTGGATCTGTATCATGAAGAATCAGGCGATGATTTTCTCCACAGCTTTGCATCGAACTCTGATGAATCTCTGAAAATCTTCGTACAGTCCATTATGGTCCTCATTTCTACTGCCAATCAGGCCATCACCACAGCTGCGATGAAGAAGCTCATTTCGCTGATTGGCGACTGTTCAACTGAAGTCCGACTTGCACTTGTAAAAGCGGATCTGATCCCTCAAATCATCAATATTCTCAATCCCCAGTCTCTCTCATATGCAGAAACAGTCGATATCCACGTCTACCTCATGGCAACCATCGCCTGGTGTTTCTCGCTTGCATCTCCAATTGGTCTCAAAGAACTCGAAATTGAAGATGACAATGAACAACCAGCTGTTTACGAGGCGGTTTTACAGCAAGTTCTGGCACCTTCGGAGAAATATATTTGCCATCTGTGCATGAATCGCCTTTCGATCGCCGACGGAGACCGATCCATCCAACTTCTATCAATGCTGGCCCATCTTCTCCGAATATCTCCTTTTTATCAACCGACAATGAACACTGTTCTTGACATGCCAGTGATTGTCGCGATCCCAAGTTATCTCACATTCGTCAAGCATGACAGATCATTCGAGCATTTTCTATATTTAATGAACAAAGCCCAAGAAAAATGGTACAACACAAGGGACGGAGTGCGACAGAGGTGGAATTCAGTGCATCGAAGGTTGAGAATGGAGGGCATCGAAGATGTGATTGAAGAAAGGCTCCGAAACGACCACAACGGCCGCGGAAGCTGGATTGTTGCCGATTCGATCAGATGGAACAACATGCATGGCATGAACATTGCAGAACAGAACTAGAAACAGACAGGAATTCGCGAACATTCCGAACTGTTTCTGACGTCATTTGGACGACCCTGTTTGTGTCTCATGTATCGACTCTGCACTCGCCTGGTGGTTTTGTTTGCTCGAACTGTCTGGATTCTGTTCACGGAACCTCACTTCAAATCGACAGAATCATGCGACTTGAACGATCAACACAAATCATACCAGAAATGGAAGAAATCAAGTGGGAATAGTCCAAGAACGGAGATGTTTCATCCAACTGCTTTTTGTGTTATTCGACAGAACCTCGATCCGTTGCCGATGCCCATCCCAACACTCCAACGTTCTCACACCTCAACCGTCAGCGATGTCCAATCCTGACGCTCTCCATCATTCCACACCCTCTCTCTGTTATCTGCTTTTCAATGTGATGCACGTGCTCTGTTCACTTGCTGCACAATGTGTGAATGGAATGACAAGAATAACCAAAACACAATTCGGGGAAAGGCATTTCGTGAGCCCTTTGGACAGTTTTCCCGTCTTTCGTCGATGATTGGGTGAATTCCACCGAGTCCCTCCTCTTCCACAACCTTCTTGCGCACAAATTGCTGACACATCTCCCGACTGGATTGTTCACGCTTCACAACTTGGAAACGTCGGATTCTTCGTTCAACTCGCTCGTGATCATCCGACCGTTGATCTCTCAACTCGCATCGCTTGTGATCATTTCTTTTGGATCCGACTAGATCGTGGCAGTTCCAAGCGAGCTGTTCAGACTCCCACGCTGCCACTCTGCTCCTCTCACCGCACAACGTGCCCTCCCTCCCATCAGCTCCCTCCACCCCCCAAATTTTGAGTGGTCTCTTGTATTCGTGGATGCACTGAGCACATCGCTGATATCTGAAACACTCAGGAACATTGACGCATTTTCATGTTGTTGTCTGTCGTCTGGAGTGGCTGTTGTTTGTGTCGAACCTGCTGACCTCTGTGCCCCCGCTTCTCTCGCGATTTCTCAGCTGAGCACCCTTTCACTTGCTGGAAACGGGATTTGGGAGCTTCCGTTTTCTTTCTTTCTCTCGCTGCCGAACTTGCGTCGCGTGGAATTATCGTTGAGCGAGCTGACGCCGACGATTGTTCTGAACTTACTCGCCTCACAGCAGACGCACTGGCACTGGCGTCTTCTTTTTCGTGTCCGTCTTGTTTGTGTAAGCCCACCCGCTCAAAATGATTGTTCTGAAATGTTGTTGTTGTTCGCTTCGTTCGTAGGTTTCCTCTTGATTCATGAATCGATGCAATCTTCGTTGGTTTACGATTTTTCTTCCTTTTGGACGTCGTTTTCATCTCACCCTCTTTCTTTCAACATTTCATCTGACCCATAACGCGTGATTGTCCTCTGAATCTGAGAGAATGGCGACCATTGACACAAAACCATGCTCTGCCACTGATTCTCCTTGCCCTGGTATTTCTTCACACTGCTTTTCAGTTCTCCAGACTGTTCCCTTTTCCTGAATTGGAACGAAGGACGCCTCAAATCTGATGGCGAAGTAGCCGCTGTCTTTCGATCTCTCGTTGCCACTTTACAGTCCCATCCTTCCCTTGATGACTCTCTGGAAAGGAAAGCCGTGACACTTCTCAAATATGTTTCTCCGCTCAACATCAAATCAACAACTGCTTTTCTCCACAGCTTTGCTTCGAAAACTGATGAATCTCTGAGCATCTTCATCCAGTCCATTGTGGTGCTCGTTTCTTCACCCAGTCAGATCATCACCACGGCAACAATGAGGATGTTCGATCTTTTGATCACGATCAGTTCGGTTGAAGTCCGACTTGCCATCGTCAAAGCTGATCTGATCCCTCAACTCATCAACACTCTCAATCCACCGTCTCTTTCTTTCACCAAGGCAGTCGATATCCACAGTTCTCTCCTTCACATTGTCACCAATTCCTTCTGGCTCGCATCTCCATATTGTCTTGCACAACTCGGAATTGAAGATCGGAATGAACCAAAAACTGTCCTCGATGTGATTTTGCAGCAAGTTCTGGCACCTTCGGGGAAGTATATCTGCCATTTGTGCGTGAACCACAACTCGATAGTGGAAAGGAACATGTCGACTGCTTTTGCCATTACTCTTTCTACCCTCCTTGAAATATCTCCTTGTTATCACCCGACAATGGAATTTGTTCTTCATCTGCCAGTGATTCTCACGCTTCCAAGTTGTCTCACATTCTTCGAAGATGATCAGTCAATCTGGCGTTTTCTGTACTTTATGGTCGATGCGTGCGAAAAATGGAAGGCAAAAAGAGGAGTAGAGCGACAGAGGTGGAGAACAGTGCAACGAATGTTGAGAATGGAGGGCGTCGAAGATGTGATGGAGGCGAAACTCCAAAACGACAAAGACACATCTTGTGGAGGAGATATTATGACCCGCTCGATCAGATGGAACAAGCTGCTGGGCATGAACATTCCCTGACGTGGATAGAAACAGCCAGAGCCAGCTCCTCGTTCTCCCGTTGATGTCGCCCATCTTCGGCAGCAGCTCAAGAACGGACCCAGCCACTCGCGATTTGTGGTCGGATGGGATGTGCTGGACAATGCGGACATCGATGTGGATGCGACAGGATGGCATCCATCTCCGCTTGGACCAGACCCACTTTTGGGATTGGCGTGCTCTCGTCGCCTTCGCTGCTTCTCTCATCAACCAGTCTGTCTCCAACTTGCTTCGTTCCCATCGTTGTTCATCTCGACACCTCGGCCGTCGGCGTGTTTGAGAAAAATCGGAGACGGATGAAGTCGAACACCAACCAGAAGCGAATGAAGACGCTTGACGAACATCAGATCCTGGACTTGTGCAGGTCGAGGAGCTGATCGGTTCAGGCGAGACGACGGAGTGATGGCTCGAGCAAGAGTGAGAGATGTGAAGGAACAGTGCATGGGAGACAGACAGAAATTAAGGATACGAGAACAGGGAACGACTGACACCATCTGCGACCGAATCTGCTCAGCTCCACACACCACACATCGTCCAGGCAAACTCTCTCAACTTGGAGACAGCAACGCATTGCCTGTGAAGGAGATGGAGTGGATGAAGCGCAGCTCAGATCGAAGGAAGTGATGGATCAGAACGAGGATGTGTCGCTGGAAGTGAAATCCGCGCACTTTCTCGAATCTCTGAAACGAGTGGTTCGACAAGCAGCGGACACTTGTTTCAGGAGCCTCGGGCGAACTG
The DNA here is from genome assembly GCA_033064195.1 of Blattamonas nauphoetae. Taxonomy (NCBI): domain Eukaryota; phylum Preaxostyla; order Oxymonadida; genus Blattamonas; species Blattamonas nauphoetae. The sequence goes on from JARBJD010000352.1 coordinate 26,241, forward strand.
TTGGTGAGTCTTCGACTAACATCGTGGAATCTGTTGTCGTTCTCCTTTCTGCTGCCAGCACAGTTCTCCCTGCATGAATGAAGATGCTGAGATGTCTCCTCTGAACAGTTCAAATTAACACCAACTTGTGCTCGTCCAAGCTGGTCTGATCTCTCAACTCTTCACATCTCTCAATCCACAGTCTCTCTCATATCCAGAAACTTGCGATCTCCACATCGACCTCATTTTAATCATCATCTACTCTGCCTGGCTCGCAACTCGGGATGGGCTTGCACAACTCACAATTGAAGATGACGATGAACTCCAAGCAGTCCACGAGACGATCTTAAGTCAAGTTGTAACACTTTCAGAGAAGTGTTCTTCATATGTCAGTCAGTCTCCCGATCCAAGATGTGTGACGAGGAAGAGACGAAAGAAGAAGGTGAAAAGAAGACGAGAAAGGGTGTTGGAGGAAGTGGAAGTGAGCGGATGGTGGACAAGGAGGACGGATCAGACAGGCACGGATGTTCGGGAGGGAAGGAAGAAGAGTGGAAAGAGAGGAAAGAAGCAGACGAGGTGAAGAGAGGAAATGCACGACTCCCCTCCCACGCATCTCTCCGCCTGTGTCCACTGCGGCCGACAAAGCTGAGCGTCGCTTTTCGTCGCGCTCGCCGACGACACCGCAACTGATGACACGCTGTGCCCTCCCTCCTCGCCAAATCCAACCCAACAACACTCGAGAGAAGGACGAGATTGCTGTTTGCTGATTTCAAGAAGTGCAGAACAGGCCACACACCTCACATCGTCCTCATCGTTGACTCGATGGGTCGGTGCTGTCTGGTGACTGCAAGCTCAGCTGGCGGCACTGAAGTCCCTGTCGAGTGAACAGCAGAAGCAGGAACAGAAAGAGGGGCTGACGATGAGAGGGATGTGGAGGGTCAAGGAGAGGGGAGGTGTTGATGAGAGAGTCCTCATTAATCGAAAACGAGTACTGACCTCTCAGTCTTTGTTGGTTGATTTTTGTTCTTCCTTTTGGGACTCTATTTCTTCTCGATATCTTTCTTTTACTCACTGTTCGTTCTGTCCCATAATAAATGACTCAACTCTGACTCAGATTGAATGGGCCAGATAATCAATAGATTTAGCTGCTGCTCCAGTTCAACTCGATCTTCTATGCCCTCCCCTCAGTTTCGGTTTTCAAGGGATTGCTCACGGTTCCTGAATTGGAAATACAATCGAAAAGAATCTCAACGCAAAAAGGCCATCGTCTTTCGATCTCTCGTTGTCACTGTAAAGTTGCAGCCTGCACTTGATGCCTCTCTGGAAGCGAAAGCCGTCAACTTTCTCAGATCTGCGTCTTCAACCTTCCCCGACTCGGCGGATGGTTTTCTCAGCAACTTTAAGCAAACCACTGATGAATCGTTGACCAACTTCGTACAGTCGATTGTGGTGCTCATTTCGTCCGCCAGTCAGATCATCACCACAGCAGCAATGGTGATGGTGAGAAAACTGCTCGGATGGTGTTCAGATAAAGTCCGACTCGCCCTTGTGAAAGAGGATCTAATTTCTCAAATCATCCAAACTCTCAATCCAGTGTTTCTCTCTTTTGCTGAAACAGTCGATATCCACATCCACCTCATTTTTTGCATCCAGTATTCCATCTGGCTTCCAGCTCCGGATCCCTTCTCACGACTCGCTTTTGGAAATGGCGATGGACATCAAGCTGTCCACGAGGCGGTTTTGCAGCAAGTTCTCGCGCCTTCGGAGAAGTATATATGCCATTTGTGCGCGAACCGTCTTTCGATCATCGATGGTGACCTGTTTTATGACTTTATGAATCTTTTTGCTTGGCTGATCCGAGCATCTCCATCCTCTCAGCCGATCATGCATTTTGTTCTTCATCTGCCTGTCTTTCTCACGATCCCAAGTTCTCTCACATTCATCGAGAAAGATTGCCCAATCTGGTGTTTTCTGGATGAAATGCTCGATCCCCAGCAGGAATGGAAAAAGCAAAGTGAAGATGAGCAACAGATGATGAAGACGGTGCATCGAATGTTGAGAATGGAGGGCTTCGAAGATGTGTTCGAAGAAAGGCTCCGAAACGACAGAAAGACTTCATGGGGAAGAGATATTGTTGCCAACTCGATCAGATGGAACAGTCTGCGGGGCATGAACCTTCCACGACGTCGATAGAAAGAACCCAGAACCAGCGACAATCTCGACATGCTTCTGGCTTCTTCTGGACAACATACACTGTTAGTGTGAAATCAGCAAGAATCAGAAGGGGTTGAGCCGTTTGCTGGGAGGAAATATCAATCACTGACCATTCTGACGGAATTCGAACGCGAAGAATCAATCCCAAATCATTCGGTCTCACTGACCCACTTTCGAGCCAACGGATCACTGGACACTGTCGACCGCATTCCTCAGCCATCCAGGCCACGTTGAGCCTGCCAAACCCGCGCTTGTTCCACTTCTGTTTCGAATGAGACGATACACTCCGGCCGAGATTTTGGGACGAATGTGAGCAGAACGAAATGAGGACTTTGATGGGCTGATTATTCCTTTTGTTTTGATTCTTTTGTGGTTGTTTGTGTGTCTCTAAGCATCTTCTGAATCACGCATTCGACGTCACAACACCTTTTCGTCTCAAAATCACGATATGAAGAGATATTTTGATTTTATCGAACAGATCGTTTGACATACGAGCGAAATGTTCGTCTCTTAAACGGATGGATAATGATTCGTCTCAATAATTCCGCCTTTTTCTCTTCCCCACAACGAGTGTTTCACCTCCGAATCTGAAAGAATGACAGCTTTAGACACGAAGAGATCATCCTCCATTGATTCTCCTCGCGCTGGTCTCTCTTCACCCTGCTTGTCACATTCTGCAGACTGTTCTCCTTTCCTAAATTGGACCGATGATCAAACTGAGTCAATAGACGATTGGGCCGTTGTCTTTCCATCTCTCGTTGCCACTGTGAAGTTGAAGCCTACACTCGATGTCTCTCTGGAAGATAAAGCCGTCGACTTTCTCGAATTTGTATCTTCAACCTTCCCCAACTCACTCGATGTTTTTCTCGACAGCTTTGCATCGAACTCTGATGAATCGTTGACCAACTTCGTACAATCCGTTGTAGTGCTCATTTCTACTGCCAACACAATCATCACCACAGCTGCAATGGAGATGCTGAAAACTCTGTTCGTCTGGAGTCCAACTAAAGTCCTACTTGTCCTCGTCCAAGCGGATCTGTTTCCTCAAATCATCAACACTCTCAATCCCCTGTCTCTTCCCTTTGCAGAAGCTGTCGATCTCCACATCAGCCTCATGGAAAGCATCGCCTGGTCTGTCTGGCTCTCCACTCCGGATGCCCTCTCCCGACTCGGAATTGAAGATCGGAATGAACAACTAACTGTCCACGAGACGGTTTTTCAGCAAATTGTCGTGCCTTCGGAGAAGTATGTGTGACATTTGTGCGTAAACCGCTTTTCGATCGTCGATGGGATGCAATCCGAGAGTTTTCTGAAGCTACTCGCAGAACTCCTCAAAATATGTCCATATCATCAACCAACAATGGAATTTGTTCTTCATATGCCGATCTTTCTCACGATCCCAAGTTGTCTCTCATTCTCCGAGAAAGATACCACAATCTGGCGCTTTCTGTATGAAATGGTCGATATCCAACGAGAATGGAACGAACCAAGGGGTGAGGAACGACAGACGTCAAAGGTAGTGAATCGACTTTTGAGAAGGGAGGGCTACGAAGATGGGATTGATGAAAAGCAACAAAACGACCCAAACAACCGCGGGAGCTGGATTGTCACCAAATCGATTGGATGGAACAACCTGGAAGGCATGAACCGTCGCTGAGATGGATAGAAAGAGACAGAACCAGCGATCGCTTCCACCTGTTCGCACGCCGCATGGTTTCATCAGCCAGTCTGAACGGCAGCTGTCCCCTCCCTCCACCACTCCTGCTTCGCCTCGCAATCAGATGCGATGGTGTCTGTCTCCGCGTTCTCGATTGTTCTCTTTGAGGACATCAAAAGACGATGCACCTGTGTCGCCCGTCCTCGACGTGCAGCTGAAGACGGATCTGTGGCTGACGAGCAATGGATCGTTTGTGTTGTCTTGGCCATGTTGTGTGGAGGTGAGCGACGAAGAGATGGACACCGCTGTCACCGTGTTCTATCCACTCCAGACTGTGGTATGGATCCTTCACTCCTCCCCTCCCTCTCCCAGATCAGTCTGAAGATTCTGATGTCCCGCCAATCGAACAAAGCTCGTCAGCGTGTTCGCGACGATGCTGAGACGATGACAGCTCGAATATCAGCCACAGCACATCCATTCCTCACCGAGACGGATTCCGAAGAGAACAAACGAGAAGCGAACTACGACGGTTCGTGAACAATCTAACTTGGACTTGGGGAGGACGAGAAGCTGATTGGTTGATTTGTGGACAAACGACAACCAGCAACGAATCCCTGTTCACTTTCGCGCTTGAAGTGAGATGTGAGAAACAAGCAGCTCGGAAACAAGATCCTTCCACGCGACATGACCTCGCTCGAAGGGCGCCAGAACATCACATTCGCAGATTGTCAGTCAGACACCGTTCGCTGAGTCTTCCTCGCTGTTCGTGGGTGTTCTCGTCGTCGATGCAACTGATCTCGGAAGGAACACTCAGAAAGACGTGGATGGGACACGCACGCCTCGGTCAGTGTGATTGGTGTGCTGATGTGAGATGGAAGATTGGGGAACTGCGAGTGATGTGCTGTTCTTGCTGTTGCTGAGTGAAACGAGAATTGAAGACACGAACGAACAGGAAGCAGAGCTTCGTTATTCCTGTTCGTCATTCCTTCGGCATCCGTCTGTTCCGTCTTCTGTTTCGACACAGCCACTGCCTGTTCCTCAGTGGGTGTCGACTCGCTCTCTCCTCGTCTGCCTTCTCGCTGGCTGCTCGTCCAACTGGTCCATCGCCCTCCACCCTGATTGTCGACTCGCTCTCTCCATGTTCCCCACTCTGACCCGTTGACCGCCCTTTCACCGCTTTCTTCGAAAATGGAACAGGAAAGCGATTTTTCGAAGATTGTTCTGAAACAGGACTCTCTGTTGTGTCTACCCGCTTCATCAGTGCTGCTGGTGTTGTCTTCGTTCGTCGAAGTGGATGACCGATCTCGACTGGAGGTGAAGAAACGACACGATTCTTATTGAACTCACCCTGTCTTCCCATTGTGCACTCGAACTGAGAGGGAAGACGAAAGGCGCAAAGAATAGTCCGACAAACCACTCCCACTTCTCCCAATTCGACCTCGTCCATTCTGACCATTTCTCACGTCTAGTGAAGCATCATGACTTTGTATCGTTTGCAGGCTTTCTCTTCCTTTTGGATGGATATTTCATCTCACGATTAAAGTTTCAGACTCCTCAATGACCCAAAACGAATTCTTGAACACTAAATCAGAGGTAATGATCGCGTTTAACACAAAGACATCCCCCTCCACTGATTCTTATTGCCCTGGTATCTCTTCACCCTGCTTGTCACGTTCTCCAGACTGTTCTCCTTTTATGAATTGGAATGACAAATATATTGAATCCGACGACGAAATGACATTTGTCTTTCACTCTCTTGTTGCTACAGTACAGTCACAGTCTGCACTTGATGCCTCTCTGGAAGCGAAAGCCCAAAAATTTCTCGAATCTGTGATTCAGACGAACACAAATTCTGCAGATACTCTTCTCAACAGTCTTTCGCGAACCGCTGATGAATCTTCAACCACCTTCGTACAGTCCATTGTGGTGCTCATTTCTTCTGCAAGTCAGATCATCAACACAGCAGCAATGAGGCTGCTTGAATCGCTGATCGACGCGTGTTCCCCTGAAGTCCGATTTCCCCTCGTCCAAGCTGATCTGATCCCTCAACTCATCAGTACTCTCAATCCCCAGGATCATTCTTTCGAAGAAGCCGAATATCTCCACATCTGTCTCTTGTCAATCATAAACCAGACATTCAATCTCGCAACTCCGAATGATCTCGATGAAATCGAAACTGAAGATGACGATGAACAACCAACTGTTTACGAGGCGGTCTTGAAGCAAGTTCTCGCACCTTCGGAAAAGTATATAAGGCACTTGTGCGTGAACCGGACTTCGATCATCGATGGAGACCAATCTCGAATTTTTATGGAACTCCTCGCCCGACTCGTCGGAATATGCACTCACTGTGAATTGTCAATGAATAGTGTTCTTCATATGCCAGTCTTTCTCACGATTCCAAGTTATCTTTCATTCGTCAAGAATGATTTTTCAGTCTGCGATTTTCTGGAAGAAATGAACTATTCGCAAGAAGAATGGAACAACACAAGGGGCGAAGTGCAACAGCTGTGGAATTCAGTGCATCGAATGTTGAGAATGGAGGGCATCGAAGATGTATTTGAGGAAAAGCTGCAAAACGACGAAGACGAAAGCGGAAGCTATGTTGTTGCCGCTTCGATCGAATGGAACAACGTGCATGGCATGAACATTCCAGAACAGGAATAGAAACCGACAAGAATCTGCGAACGTTCCAATCTGAATCTGACATCATTTGGACAACACTGTTTGTGTGAGATCATTCTCAGCTCTGAAATCGCCTGGTGGTTTGGTTTGCCGGAACGATTCGAATTCTGTTCAAGGAACCTCACTTCAAATCGACAGATTCGCACGCCAAGAAAGACCAACCCCAATTGCCCCGGGAAAGAAGAAATTAAGTATAACGCAAACTATGACACGGACGTTCAATCTGACTGCTTCTTGTGTTCTTTTGCACAACCATGATCCGTTATTGATTCCCATCCAAGCATTCCAACAATCTCCGCCTCAATTGTCCGCGATGTCCGATCCTGACGATCTCCATCATTCCACACACTCTCTCTGCTCTCTCCTTTCAAGGTGATACCCGATTGATCTGATTATTTGATGCAGCAGGTGTGAATGGAATGACAAGAACGACGCACGTGGAATTCGGGCCGACGAGGGACATCGCACTGGTCAGCCCACCCATCAGCACAGCGTCATTTCGGTTGATTGGTGTCTGCCACTGCGTTTCCATGAAGCTCATCATTCTGCTCTCCCGACGAAATGACTCTTCGACCACACATCGCCACAAGTCCCTCCGCATCGCCAATCGGAGATGATTATGTGCTGAGCCATCACCAAGACAGCATTCACAGCAATCTTCTCGTTGGACTTGTTCTCCATTTCTGCGACAAAGCCAAAACAGACCCCGGAATTGTCGTCGATGCTTGAAGTCGATGAAGATGTGCAAACCACATCCAGACGAAGTGGAACAAGCAAAAATGAACGACAAAGGGCGGATGGACATAATTAGTCCTCGCAAACACAAACACGGGTGAATGGACGATGGGCACAAACAGATCCTGGACAATCCTGGCAGCGGAATTTCGTGAGCCCTTTGGACTGTTTTCCAATCTTTCGTCGATCGCTGAACCAATTCCACCGAGTCCTTCCTCTGCCACAACCTTCTTGCGGACAAATTGCTGACACATCTCCCGACTGGATTGTTCTCGCTTCACAACTTGGAAACGTCGGATTCTTCGTTCAACTCGCTCGTGATCATCCGACCGTTGATCTCTCAGCTCGCATCGCTTGTGATCATTTATTTTTGGATCCAACGAGATCGAGGCAGTTCCAAGCGAGCTGTTCCGTCTCGCCACGCTACCACTCTGCTCCTCTCACCGCACAATGTGCCCTCCCTCCCATCAGCTCCCTCGACCCCCCAAATTGTGAGTGGTCTCTTGGATTCGTGGATCCACTGAGCACTTCGCTGATATCTACAACAATCGGGAACATGGACACCTCATCATGCTGTTGTCTGTCCTCTGGAGTGGCTGTTGTTTGTGTCGAACCTGCTGACCTCTGCGCCGCCGCTTCTCTCGCGATTTCTCAGCTGAGCACTCTTTCACTTGTTGGGAACGGGATCCGCTTCGTCCTTTGCCACTGCCACCTCTCTCCAATCGCCGTGTTCCGCTTTTCAACGTTTTCCTCAGAAGCAGTCCGACACCCCGCTTTAGGTTATGTGTCTGCAGCCTTCGCCTCAAGCCGAGCATGCTCCTGTTCGTCCAGAACGGTCGATTTTAGCCACAGTGACCGAGCTGGTGGGGTGGAGAACACAAATCCAGTCCATCCCCTCATCCAGCTGACCACATCTTTCTTCGAGAGCCGCATTCTTTTCAGGATGTCGATGGCGAATAGGTTGGGAAAGAGATCTGACTCAGTGAAAAGAGGTTGAACTGTTGGGGAGTATGACCCTCCCAATTTGTTGAGCAAAAACCCGACTGCTGCCACCAAGGTTGGATGTGGAGATGAGAGGACAGTGAAGATACTCTCAACAAAGCCAGAGGGTGATCCGGCTGAAGAGGGAACAAGGTTGGTGACAAGATCCTCAGCAAGTTGGCGGTTGAATGTGTCAAATCCGAGATTCTTCAAAAACGCGGCAGCCTTGTCTTGTTGGGCATTGTCAAATGGGTGTTCTTCTTTCACAAGTGTTACAAGCGAACAGTAAACAATTCATTTGTTCATAAACGACAATTGGGAGTGTGTATCGAAATTCAGGAATGATTCTTGCAATGATGTGGCCTGTGACTGTGAATTGGGTGAGTGATTCCAAGAGGCATTGTCTAATGGGTGCAAAGCAAGGGGATCGTTTTTCATTGAGATGTGAGATGGATCAACCCGTAACACAACTTTTTGATCAATTTCTCACAGAAGCGACTCAAAATAATTACAGTGGGGAAGGAAAAACTGCAACGCTGACTGAAGCGTCATGAAGGATAGCTGTCTCCATTTCATGGCTTGTGTATATCTGATCAGTTCATAAAACAAACGCGGAGAAAAAATCTTGATGAAGTGGAGAGAAAAAGAAAGAACATGGGATGATCATCCTCCCATTCGCTTACCATCTGGTCCAACCGCCGAGGTTTTTCTCCACCTGCACCATTCGCTCGCTCATACTTCTGATAGAATTCCGTACGCCGTCAAGTACATGGTACCGCCAGATTCGACGGATCTGCCTTTTCAGTTCGTCTACGGTATGGATTTCTTCCTTATTCAATTTTGATTTCAACATTCGCCAAATGTTCTCTATCGGATTGAGGTCAGGGCTTTGCGGAGGCCATTGCATCGTCTCGATTTCGTTCATATCCAGCCATTCCGTGATAACCTCTGCCGTATGGATGGGGCTGTTATCATGCATGAAAATGTACGGTTTCGCGCAACAGTGATTCAAATTGTCCAAAAGCGTTTGTTTCAGTATTTTCAAGTATTGCTCTTTCGTCAGGTTTCCTGTCACAAAAACCACACTTCCCATTCCCTTCCAGCCTATAGCTCCCCATATGTTCACCTTCTGGGAATGCTTGACGGTGTGAAGGACACAATCGGGATTCAACTTTTCATCATCTCGCCTCCAAACGAGCACTCTACCACGCGGCTCCAACAAACGAACAGTACACTCGTCGGTCCACAGTATCCTTTTCCATTCTTCTAACCCCCAGCTTCTATGTTCAATAGCAAATGTTAATCGCTTGTCACGATTAGTCTGTCTCAGCAGCGGCTTCCGAGCTGCTACGCGTTGTTTTATTCCCGCTTGATTCGCACGATCTGAAATAGTCCATTTCGAGACTGAAAGGTTTAGTGTGTTTTTGATTTCTTGCCTCACGTCTTCCCTTGAAGCAAAACGTTTTGATTCGATGATCCTGGTAATTTCCACATCTTGGAATTCAGATGTGATCCTCCTCCTTCCCCGCTGACATTTCGCTGCTCGTTTCTTCCTCAATCTGCTTATCATAGAACGTACACTGCCGGCTGGCAAATGCAGTTTTTTCGCAATACTCGTGGCTGTTTTGCCCAACTTCCACAAAATCTCAACTTCATGATGTTTCCTCTCCCCGATCCTCCGTCTCCGCTTCGTTCCCTAAATTCACGAACTTAAAGAAAATGCATATATCAAACTGTCAGTCGCGGTACCATCCGAATGTGATGCCTACGAAGCTAGATCTCACACTTCGCATTTGACTTTTCACACTTTTCTCAGTATATTCATCCATATCAACATTAATTCTCCTTTCATCTGTTTTATGTCGGAAAAAAGTTGTGAAACCCCAATTGAGCACTGAAAATGTGTCTGTCTGAATGAGATCCGATCCATCCCCCAAGCGGATAAATTGGGTTCTCACAGACCAACAAGGCGGTTTAAGCTGTGGGCGTCAAAATAAACACTTACCAACTCTCTCAGGAAGAGGATAAACATAGTATGATCTCCCTAGCTTTCTCACCTCGGCGTTGCAGTTATATCTTCCGCACTGTATATTTCGATGAAATAAAATTAACTTGAAGAGACTTAACTCCGACAAACCGTGTCAGTTTTAGATGTGAGAAAATTTTTGACAACTTGGGAGCGTACCCGGGCTCTAAAAAGAGATCTATCTGCTTTTTTTCATTTCAGAATTCATCTCATTTTTCGAATGATTACAAAATAAGGCAATCTATTGACCTTGATAATTCCTAAAGCGCGAGAAAACGAGAGATAACAAAAAGTCTGTTATGTGTTAACGAGTCATCAAATCAAGCCGGAAACCACTGAATCAAGTTCACACACAACTCCTATTCGACGGTGCGTATTTTCTCACAGATGAACATGTTCCTGTTTGTTTTGGACGAGATCTTGCATCTATGGAGGCGGGCGGAAGCTGTCAGAAGACGCGTCAGCTTTTCTTCTTCTTCGTTTTCATTCCTTGTTCTGGCTTCATCTTGAACCATGTTTCGTTCTTCTTCTTTTCATTTCTTGTGTGAATCGATTGGTGTTCGCTCTGCCCACATCTCTGTTCGTTGTCGATGGCTCTCGTTGGTTCGTCTTGCTACCACGATCAACGAGAAGAAGATGAATTCATCCCCCAACCAAGCTCTCAGATGATCATTCCTAATTCAACAACCTTGTTTCACTCTCGATGCTCTTAATAATCATCTCTCTCTTTCTCTCTCCCTCTTCATAGCCAACTTTGTCCATCATTAATCTGACTGTCGCTGAAGTTCGAGATATGTTGAAAACTTGGTCACGAGTCGCCGAGTTTCTTGATCCGAGGAGGTCGAGTGAACGACTGGAAATATCCTTGCATACTGAAGCAGCTCCAATGGAGCGATTCTTGTCGTCGACCAACAAATTGTGAGTGGTTTTGTCAATCTTTTTTCTTCAAAGCCTCGTTCAACCAATAAATTCCTGAATTGATGATTATTTGAATGTGATTTCGTACTTTGGTGGATGTACCGACGCGCATCTGTGACAGCTGCTCCGCAATGTGGATGGGAATATGCTTCGAATGTCGTTTTTAAACAGAGCTGAAATATGTAGATGTGTCCAACATCAGAGCAACGGGAGTGGTACGTCGGATATCCATCATCTTTAAAGTCGAGTAATGGTCATCGATGAGCGTTTCGAGTCTCCAGAAGAGTTGTTGGTCAGAAATGAGGGATTCAGTCACAAAATGGACACTGTCGGGCAATAGATACCTTTAGGGGACCGGCTAAACCTGATTTTAAACAGCACTAATTCATTTATTGAAGTGAATTGTAGGAAAAATTCAACATTATGAATACGGATAGTCGGTTTCTTAAATGTGTTTTCCAGTACGATTTATTCAGGTTTTGATCAAATCCTCATTTGATGGATCAAGAAGATTAGCCAGCGAAGAGCTTTAGAGAGTACCTCTGCCTGTTTCTCCATGAAGAAAACACTTTCCAATGGTTTCGTACCAATATTCTCCAAGAATCGAACAAGAAATGTGGATCATGTCGAAACTCATGTTCACTCATTAAAGATGGCGGCAAAAGAATGTGGAGGTGCAAAAAATACCGATCAAAAGTTTCAGTGTTCAAAAACAATAGCTTTTATCACTCACACATCCCAATTGACAAGATGATGCTCATCATTCTTCTTCTCTGGAATGGCTGCAAATCAATTCAGATTCGTCAGTTCACTGAAGGGTCTCAAAATGTCATCGGCTATTTGAGAAGCCATATGAATGCAACCTGTCAAGAATTGTGGAATAGCCAGCAACTACAAATTGGAGGACCAGGATCGATTGTCGAAATCGATGAAGCTATTGTGAGAAAACGAAAATACCACAGGGGACGACGAAAAGAGCAAATTTGCATCTTCGGCGGAGTCGAGAGGAAAGAAGGTGGCGGAGCTGGTCGTACTTTCATTATGATCGTGCCGGATCGGACCCGCCAAAAACTAGAACCGATCATACTATCAAGAATCCGACGTGGAACACACATTATTTCAGACGAATGGCGAGCTCACGCTCGTCTAGAATCTCTAGGATACTCTCACACAACAGCTAATCACTCCAGAAATTTTAGTGATCCTCTTACGGGAAGCTACACTAATACGCAGGAAGGGCTTTGGGCACATATGCTCCGATGTTTTCCTCCTAATGGTGTTCAGAAAAGATTTTTGAGTGGCTTCCTCTCCACTTGGCTGGTGAAAAGGAACCTCGATCTCTCCTTCGAAGATCTAGTTCGATCAATGGTCTACCAAATCCCCTATCGACCAACTATACACTCACCAACATCACTATCACACATTCCTGAAGCTGAACTTGATAATGAAGATGCTCCTCTTGTTGAAGAGATCTTGATGAGTTTTCCGATGATTCTTAAAGCAGGAGATTCACTGAACCAAGTGTTAGACTCTTTTTCCATCAATTCCTCGATTTGCTCTTTTTTATGTAGGATGAGAAAAAAACTCTATTTCGGAAATCTAGAGGATTGAAATGATCTATATTGAACATTTTCTAGAAAAAAACGAGATATGTCCACGAACAATCGGTCCCCTAAAGGTACTTATTGCCCATTGTCGACTGAATTTAGTAAATCGGTGAGATGTTTGAATTCGGAAACGGCCAGGGCTTGGGTTACAATGTGATGCACAGCTCTGATCTGTTTTTGTAATGTTTCAGAATTCCTGTTCGATCGGCCGAATGCGAATTCAAAACCGATTCAGGAGACGAAAAACAGGTGAGATGGATCGAAGAAAACACAAACGAGGTGATTTTGGTGAAACGGCCAAAAAGTCCTGATATCTCGAGATGGTGATGGTGTAAGAAAAAAGATAATTCTTGGAATTCATCTCCCACGCGATCCCGAGAAAACTTCAAAATACGTTTAACGTTCCGAATGTACACAATTTTCTCAACTTTTTCAGCTCATTTCTCCACAACCAGCTATCCGGTTTTAACTAAATAAAAGGTATTATAGTCGGATAGATCTCGACAAAAGATGTTCAAAAAAATAATCCCATTTTTTGCAAAGAAGTTTTTGTCGAGAAAAATATGGGTTGTTTTGATATTCCCAAATACCCAGATTTTTTCTCCTCATTTTTTTCAACATGTTCGTTTCATCAAGGAAACGTTTCTGTGAACAATTTCATCCAAATCGGTCCATTGGTTGTTGAGATAGTGCCAAAACGATTTTGTTTATCAAGCAAAAGGGGGAATTTTGAGGTTTTCTCGGGATTGCGTGGGAGTATCATTCTTATAGTTGTGTCACCAAGTAGTCCCATGTCACGGTCAGCTTCGTCTCAACCCTCAGCTCTTGGGGGAACTCCAGTTCTGAAAGAGGAGACGAACCCGCAACCTCCCTCATTCTTTCAGACAGTCGGTTGCTCAAGCATCCCTGACGACAGATGCGAGTCCGACGGGGTATTTCTATTGTGAGGTGAAAATCTCGAAGTGAGGTGAAAATCTCGAGGAGAGGTGAAAATCTCGGAATTGAGGCGAAAAATCTCTCAAGAGTCTTATTAGTCGCTGACAAGTAGGCATGGGCAGCGGTCGGTCCGACTGCTCGTCGACCGACCGACTGCTCTTCAGAGGGATCTTTCCCATTTCAAGCAACACATCACGATTTTCCTTCTTTCGACACGAATTACATCAAAAGTGGATGAATTAGCTTTATATTCGTGTTCAGTAAGTTATACTCCTCTTCCTTCTTCTTGTCTTCATCCTTCTTCCTCTTTCCCAGCTTTCCAATCCCTTCAACAACAAACGATGAAGCTCCTCTCGTCTCTAGTGTCGGCCATAGCGAGATCTGAAATCGATCATTCGCTGGCGTCGATTTCATGTCTGTGAATCGAGTTTGATTTGGTTGTGCGCGGTCCATCCGTTCTTTCTTTCGTGGACAATCGATCGGAAGAAGCAGCGCCACGCCTGTCACAAGATTGTCCAGCTCAGCGTCGTGCTGTGGGTGGTGTGTTTGTGTGTAGTGAAGTCGTTCTGGGACAGCGACACTCGTTGCGAGGAGCGTATGTTGGATGAGGAAGTGGTGGGAGTGAACAGAAACGAGTGTTGGGAGTAGTGGAGAGGGATGGCTGGATTGGACTGGATGGAGCCGACAAGAGAGATTTACTCTCTCCGTCTCCTCTGCCTTACTCTCCACACATCCTCCCTCCTCCCCAATCCATTCCATTTCATGTCCAATTCTCAACTGGCAGCACCAGAGATTATCTTGCATCCCTTGCTTCTTCCTTCGTAAACCACTCCAAAATCGGCGGTTTCGCGAAGGATGAGTGTTTGTGGGAGGTTGAGTCTGGTTGTGCCAGCTTCCAGGAAGTGCGGGGGAGTGGACTGTCTCTGCGACAATCAGCTAGTTTCACGAATCTCAGATGGGAATGTGTGGGATACGTGGTCGTTCGGACCGTCTGTTGGTAGTGTTGAGGAGTAAGAATTTCGAAATCTCAATTGAATGTGAGCCCGCTTTTGTCTCTGCTTTCTGCCTGTTCTCTTCGATAATCCCGACACATCTTGCGGATAATCTTGCTGGTCCGATATATTCTTTTCATTTCTTTGCTTCGTTGTGTATTCACGTTGAGTAAAACTCGAAATTGGGTTCTTCAGACCGTTCTCTGGAGGTGCCAACCTTCCGTTGTTTTGGACATCCAATTTCTGAGCTGTCAGGTCTTTTTTCAATATTGTTGTGCGACACTGTTAGCATTAAATCCCCGTCGGACAGCATTTCCATTATCATATTCCTCAATTCGTCGAGAGAAAATTGGATGTGTTCAGGTTGGGCGTATCTCGCAAAAATGTGCATCACCAGGATCAATATTGTTGAGGAAGATAATTGTGGAGAGATAGGGGCGGGAAGAGACGATACGATGGGAGAAGACGCGATCAGAGTTGGGTGGACTGTGCGCAATGGAGGAGAGCGATATGAGATTGGTGTGTGTCCGGATGGGAATGATTGTGATGTGGCTGGTGTGCTGAGTGTGTTGATGAATGTGGTTTGGGTTGATGATAGCGTGGGTTTGTTGAGATTGTCGAGTTGTTCAGTCGACGGAAATGAAGCAGAACTTGTGTCAATAAAGGGCGGAATGGGGAGAGTGAAGACAGATGGGAAGGTGGACTTGTCGACCGATGATGCGAGGAAGGCAACCATGGCTGGATGGTTGAACAAATGATGATGACGATGATCAAAGACGATTTAAGAGAAAAATCAGACAAAAAAGACAGGAAAGGGCGAATAGCACACGATGGATGATGTTTCATTGATGTTATATCTATGATTATTGCCTCTGAAAATTGGCTAGAGGTGAAAGAAGATAAGTCGTCAAAAATTCAATGCAGGCAAACGATGTGTGGTTTAAATTGGCTGAAATGAGGATGTATCAATTTGAAAAGCAGATTCAGTGGATGGTGGAAGATGATGCTTAATCATTCCAAATGTCGTCAACTTTTCTGAATTGCCCAACTTTCTGAAATGGGTCCCTTCGTCTCGCTTCCAACTCTCACGCACCAAAGAATCCACAACCATCTTAGTCTGTGGAAATATGGCAGATTTGATGAGGGTATGATGTTCATGGTGAGAGGAAGCAGATGAGGAGAGTTTCGCGATGGAGATTGCCAGAATGGTGAGGTATTCGGGTGAAACAGGAGTTCAATTCCGACAGGACTACAGATGCTCGGTGATTAGGAGGTTTAAGAGAGTTGATAGATCCAGTAACGATTCAGATAAGGTAATTCTGGTTGACAGTATGAATCTGAGCACAGATGACAAAAGATGTTTCAAGAGGAAAGATAAACCGAAGCAAAAGGTTCAATAGTATCCCGTGAACACAGCCGAGTTGACAAGAATAAAGCGACAGAAAAAATTGACGAGGACGAATTATGCATCTGCTTAGATGAAGATTATGAGCGAAGAAATACTGAAAATTAGAAGAAAACACACTTCGAAGAAAATAAGAGAGGGTTTGATGATAGGGTTGAGGATCACAGCTCGTTCTGAACCGGCTGTGGGACAAGGAGATATTTTGAGTGGGATTGTGAGTGAAATTCAATATTTAGAATTGAGATGAAATAAAACACCATTTTACAATTTGCTAAAGCCGTGGAAAAGGTGTTTGAATCAAACGAAGGAGTCGGAGTCGGTCGGTCAGGCCGACTTTTTGTCCGATGTTGGGGAAGGACAGACCGACTCAGGGACTCTTGATCTACGACGTGTTGAACATTAATTTCGTGAAATATGAGATGAAGAAAATATAGAGATGTTGTGAATCAAAAATGAGAAAAAATGAATAATAAAGTGACTCTAGCGGGATTCGATCCTGGGTCCGGGGAGCAAAAAGCTTCCGTGCTACCGCTCGACTACTAGGCATTCAAAAAAGTCCCCGACTCTTTTATTTTTAGGGACTGGACTCGATCTTTTAAGACCGACCACTGCCCATGCCTACTGACAAGATTGATATGACCCCCTTCCTTCTTCCACAATACTTTGATAGTTTCGATCAGATAGAAAACTACATCCAGACTAATTCTAAGGCGATTAGTGTTTCTTCTCGTCGAAAAACATACCATGCATTAAAGGATGCTAGATATCACTGTTTCAGTCATTCAGAGACACCATCCTCATCAACTGGCGATCGTCCAAACACTTCAACACAAGATTTGGGCTGTAAATGCGTCCTTTCATGCAGCTATTCTCATAACAACGAAAAATGGTCACTTAGATGGAATCAGGTTGATCACAACCATCCAGAACTTTCTCTTGATTCAAAACTGAAGAATCGATTAACCCCAAACACTGAAGAAGAGGCAGCTCGACATTTTGAGATCGGCATTCCTTCAAGGGATGTTCTTCAATCACTAAGAAAAGATCATGGGGATGACTCACTACTTAATATTCAAAGTATGATCGAGCGGAAGAACTATTTTTTGGATAGCCGTCTCCATGAAAATGGAGTTGTTTCATCCTTTCTCATCTACTCAGATGTCTCACTTCAACTTCTGTCTCAGTTTCCGACCGTTCTACTCATAGATGCGACTTATTGGACAAATCGATAGGGATATCATCTCGTACAGATTATTGGACGTCATGTGATTGGACACTTTTTTACTGTCTGTTGCGCGTTTGCACAACGTGAAACTCGGGATGATTACGACTGGATACTACAACAGCTTCTTTCACACACAAACGGCCTATCTCAAACAAAAGTCATCGTCACGGACTCTGCGCAGGCCGAAATTCAGTCAATACAGACAATTCTCCCTCCCGTAAAGCATATTCTGTGCTCCTGGCACATTCTAAGGAATTTTGAAGCAAGAATCAGAACACAGTTTGACAATGTGGAACATGCTGAGGATACATTTACTTTCTTCAGGAAACAATGGGCACTTCTCAATTCATCTATGGAAATCTCGGGATTTTTGGAGGCGAAAAAACGTTTTCTCAACGCTATTGCTGATGATGAGAGAAATTGGCAATATTTCATTCAGTATATGGAACGACAATGGTTTCCACTTTCAGAGGACTTCATCAATTGCTTTACAGATGCCTATCCTCACCTCGGGATCCGTACCACGTCGCCGGTGGAAGGTGTACACTCAGCTCTAAAACATCCTCTTCCTTCCCGCAACATCAACGCACTAATCGCATCAACAAACTCAAATTCAATCCGACTCTGATCCAGTTGAAGATTCAGATATAGAAATGGAAAAAAGGCTTGTTGGATGATGTGGAAGTTCGCACCAACCCTGGTCTCGAGGATTTCCCGATCTGGAGAGATGACGTGATGTCAGAAATATTCCTTCCAAGATTGAATGCACTAACATCACTACTGCATATTTTTACCAATTACTCTACACTAGTCCAGTATCCATCGATCACCTTTCCTCAATTAACCCACCTTCAGGGCTCCCCTCTCTATCAACTATCTTCATTCAACGCATCAATGAAGTACATCACCTCAACCTGCAAGAAAACCTGTGAAGGGTCCAAATACAACGATCTGCTCCTGTATTTGCGCAGGTGGAACTTTTTTACCTAATTTCCTTCTCCTGGCAAAGAATTCAACAATTCGGGGCCAAAAGCCCCACTTCAAAGGCAATGAATATCAATTCTCTCCTACAGGGTGAAGACTCATGGCAGAACTGAAACAGACAATACCTAAATCAGACCGAAGAAGAACAAACTGTTCATGAAATCTGCAATTATGACCCAAACCAGAAAAAAGGCAATGACGCAAGAGCACATCCTTCCATTTTAACAGAGCTTGAAAAAACTGAAAGACAAAAAGAACTATCCTCTGGCGATAATCATCAATGTTGATGAAACATCACTCTAATCCACTCAATCCATCCATACGCACCGTGTTGTGCTTCTGGAAGAGAGACAGATTTATACAACGCAGCACATAAGCCAAAGGAATGGAGTCTGTACCTAACAAAAGGTGTTCTCTGTGGAACAAATAACCAACAGTCTGATGGTGCCATGTCCGGTGAATATAGCGGATGATCTAGGAGGGTAAAATGTGAATTGTCAAAAGGTTCCTCAGTAATTTCACCCCGATGGGCTGGGGCATTGTCGTACTGAAGAGGTTACGTGTCGAAATCGAACTGTGGAGTAAAAGTGTCCGAGAGACAAAAAGTGGCCATGTTGTTTTGTCCTTGATTTTCTACAGTGAATTCCGGTCTTCTATCTTGATCCGACAAGTGATGAGGGACCCAATCTGTGGATACCTTTCTGGATCCAAGAATACCAGTCATATTTCGCTATACTGTGGTCCGAGAAGGATGATCGTGTGGAGAATTAAGCGAACCGATGCTATTATGAATGTGATGTTTGACATGGATGTTGATAAGTTCTGGAGGAAGATAGGGACTGATCCAGGTGGAAAAGACATTTGACAAATAGTTTTCATATTGAAAGATGGAAAAGTTGATGTTAACACGTATGGATAGAGATCGGATGACCAGCCATCTGATTTGAATCAAACTGAAAGCATAATCTTCGTATGGATCGCAAACAAAATACTCCAAAAAGGAACCGATATTTTTCCAAGTATGTTTAGTCGAGACAATTATGTCGTTTTTATTGAATCCCTAATACACCTTTCTATGCTACACTCCAGAGCCAAAAATATTGAATAATCGTGAGTGAAAAACTGAGAAAAAGTCGCACCATGTTCATTCGATATCAGAAATTGAAACGAGAAAGAAAAATCCAGAACAGGTGTGGAGAAAAGTGGTCGTGAAGTTTGGATTCCCTAAGCTAATAGATGTGTGATTAATCAGAATAATTTACTCATCCAGGTATCAGGGGTTGAAAAATAGATTTTGGTGAATTTTTTCACAGAAACGTTTTTTGGCGACACGATTATTTTACGAAAAATTGGAGACAACATTGTGGGTATTTGGGAATATCGAATAAACCCAAATTTTTCTCGACAAAAAAACCTTAAAAAAGGGGTTCATTTTTTTGAACATCTTTTGTCGAGATCTATCCGACTATAATACCTTTTATTTGGTTCAAAACGGATGGCTGGTTGTGGAGAAATGAGGTCAAAAATGTTGAAAAAATGTGTGCCTTTTGACGCAGAACCATGCTTTTTGCCGAGATCGTACAGGTCTGGGATCCTGTTCTGGAGGTTCGCTTCAATACTCAACAGTTGATGGCCCTGGTTTGGTTATGGTGTTCGTGCAAGGAACTGGAAGGAAACCTGTTCAATCAAGAAGTGTCTACAAGAAGCGAAGAAGATCATCAAGGCGAATCAAGTCACGTCACTTACGCTGTTCTCCGACAACTCAATCGCCTTTCTCATCAACCCTTCAAATAACCTCGTCCTCCTTCTCTCAAACTTCTTCTCATTCCTTAAGAAGATCTTTCCCAGTCCACATAGATTCCCGGCAGATGCTCTCACCAAGATCTCGAATTCCTTTTCCTCAATTCGCCCTTCGATCACTACAGATAAGGCTGCTTTGAGGAGATTGGTTACCATGGTTGCGAAGAGAAAACCAGTGAAGATGGGAACCAAACACAATCCAATGTGGGATATCAACACCCTCTTGGAGTGGATATCAATCACTGATGAGGAGTGAAACAGAACAACAATCTCCACCAGATTAGAACAATCCTCCTCATCCTCTCATCATCATCGTCAGCTATCGTCAAGTTCACTCCAAAACAGAACTTGACACTGATGGAGGGTCGAGTCGTTCCGGATGAGGGAATCCCGTCGGACTTTGGGCCATACACGGTAAAGCATGCGGCAATTTCGTATCTACGTTTGAAGAGGGGGATTCAACTTCGCGAGCTGAACGCTCACGTTGGTTGGGCTCGTCAATCCTGTGTTGCCGACAGGTTCTTCGCTCGCCCAGTCCAGATTGCCGTGTCACGGACAGATAGGGCGAGCACCTGGTGGAAGCCTCTCGAGAGAAGGCACGGTCCACCTTCGTCCACTCAGCAGGAGTCAAAAGTTATATCATTTCTTTCATTCTCATTTCATTCGCTGTCAATAATAGGTTCCTTTCAATGATTCATAATCAGGGTTTGGATAGCGTCCTCACCTGACACACCCATGAATGTCCTCACCTCATTTCTAATTTAAGATTTTGGCTTAATTTTCACGATGATTCTCATTTCGGGAAAAAACAAGTGGTGCTGTTTTTCGCTTCCATTTGCTCAATTAGCTCAATCAAGGAGAACTGTCCTCATTTCTTTTCTTTAAATGGATTCCAGAAGCTCTTTTAACATCTAAAATTAAATCGAGAGTTACAGTGGATCACTCGATGGCAAAACTGAAACTTGATCCAACCCTCGAACTTTTTTTCATCTGGATCTAGTGACACTTTACGTGATTTTTACGAGAAAATAGAAAGAAAACGGTGTCTAGTGCATTTGAAAGAAAGTTTATGTGTGAAATGGTGTCGGAGAATGATTCTGTCACTGATGATCTCTCTTTTATGACATTTGAGTGTCCAAATTCGGACACCAGGAGACTTCACCTCCTAAAAGAGGGAGGTGAGGTCTTATAACCTCACGTTCTCGTCTAAAGTGTCAGACAACTATAAACCAGTGCTCTCCCCGATAACGTCCTCTTCCCCAGGTGCTCGGGGATCAGGACATAGTCATGGACTCTGCATGATCGCGTTTTGTCCTTTTCCATGCGCAAGCCAGTTTTTTTGTTCACCATTGGTGATTTTCTGGTGTTTGGGGCTGATCCCCCCAAAAGTTTGTTTTCTTTTTTGATCTCTTTCCTCCCGCCCTTTTGGGCAGATTTTCTCAATATGATTGACTCTATTGAGCAGAAATATATGATTATTGTAAGATCTGACGATTGATTATCCACGGTTTCGGTTCTTTGATGGACCGCCCGTTTAATTTAAGTCTCAGACTATATCACTCAATAGAGGGGGAGAGCACTGGTTTGTTAAACATCATTTCATTCTGCTCGTCGCTGCTCGGTCTTGCTTTCTGTATTCGTTCGTCCGTTCTTTTCACTTCACTTTGTCCTTTGGACTTCTCGTTTCCTCCAGTTTTTCTTCCCTGGTGGAGCTTTTCTGGAGCTGTGGAATGCAAATCCCACACTTTTTACTGAGAGGGACCATTTTGGTCAAACTTAGAAAAAAATAGAAGTTTTGGAATTATTCTCCCACACGATCCCGAGAAAACCTCAATATACGTCTATGAAAGCCAGAAATGCACACATTTTAACCACATTTTTGACCTCATTTCTCCACAACCAGCCATCCGTTTTGAACCAAATAAAAGGTATTATTGTCAGATAGATCTCGACAAAAGATGTTCAAAAAAGAATCCCTTTTTTAAGGTTTTTTTGTCGAGAAAAATATGGGTTTTTTTCTATTTTCCCAAATTCCCAGCATTTATTCTCCATTTTTTTATAAAATAATCGTCACCAAAAAACGTTTCTGTGAAAAAAATCATCCAAATCGAGTCACTGGTTGTTGAGATAGTGCCAAAACGATTAGTTTTGAACGGGCAAAAGGGGGTATTTTGAGGTTTTCTCGGGATCGCGTGGGAGTATAATTCTCAAATTTGATTTTTTTCTTAGTTTGACCAACATTGTTTTTTCCAGAAAAAGGGCCGAATTGGTGACATGGGACATATTGGTGACAGCTGTAAATCACTTCTCAGCTTCGTTTCCACTGCATAATTCGTGTCGATCTGTTGTTCTTCGGTCTACTCATCCCACAATTTTGCACTCCATTGTCTCTCTTTCTCACTTGTTTTTGAAATGCTTGTTGAGAAAAACAGTGACTTCAAAACACCCAAATGATGTGAAAACTGTCAATTGTTAACAATTGCGACACAAAGATCAAAAATCGTTGTGATCGAATCAGATTCTTCACAATATGTGACTTCTGCGGGCATTTCTATGAGATCATTTCATCTTCTCGGCTGTTCAATTTCGTCAGTCGTAGCGAGAACCTTGCTCTCTGTTGCTCATCACTTCCGGCGTTGATGAGAGCAGATGAAATGAAGCCTGATCGGAAACTGTGAAAGCCGAAGTGTTTCATCGGAAAGCCTGCTTGGAAGGCACGTTTCTGAAATGCTGATCTCATTGCATCTGTTCCGTCCATCAAGATGCGATGCTCCAAGTTTGTCAGTTCCTTCCAGCTGTCGAACTGAACAAGACTGATCCCAACCTTTCTGCTGCATCATCCGTACTGTCTCCTGTCAGGGATTCAGAGAATATTGGCGTTTCTACTGATGGTGTCAGTTGCAATGGATTGATCTCTTCACGAGATGGACTAGTGGTTGCGGATCTCTTCTCTGAAGCTAGTGTGTGAATGAATGAAAGGAAAATGAATACCACGTCCGTGAACACTTGCTCGGAGTTGCAGTTGTGTGAAAAGGTTGTCAGTTCGCTTTCTTTCAGTCTTCGTCAGTCGTTTTCTTGTTTGTTGACGTTTGTTCCAAAATTCTTTCCTTTTTATTTTATCCTCCAGTTCAGCTATCCATATAAGTCTAAGAATGCGATAGTGTGAACCAAACAGGGTCAAGGTCACGTTGGAGAATGATCAATGACAGTCATGACACGAAGAGTGTTTTTGTGACGAAAAAAATCCTATTTCAAACCAGTACAATCTCCACTTTCATCGAATGCATCGATTGCGTTGTTTTCTTCAGTTTTTTAGAAGTGAGGATTTGTTCAATGACTGGAAAACAAAACTATTGGTTGAAAAAAAGAAAGAGATGTCATACCTCGTCATTATATGGAATCTTCACTGGAATTAGTGGAAATACTCGTGAGATATGAGTAAAATAATACACTGTCATGAAGCGATGGAGTTCGAGATGCATCCGGTTCTGGGGGGAAGAAGCGTGTGTGCCGCCATATTCCAACTTCGGCATATTCTTTGGCGATTCTGTGATTGTATGGTGAAGTTTTTTGTTTATCTTCAAATTTTGATTCCGGTTTCGTAGTTCGTTTGTTTTAGACATCAGAAAAAGGAATTGACTGTGGAGGTAATAGCATACTTTCTGTCGTTGTTCGATTCGGGAACAGCACAACTCAAAACAATTCACGTTGGTTTGAACGACCTCTATGGAGAACTTTGCCACAGAAATGTCTGGTTGTGGAGATTCGCTAGTTGTGTCACCAATATGTCCCATGTCACCAATTCGGCCCTTTTTCTGGAAAAAACAATGTTGGTCAAACTAAGAAAAAAATCAAATTTGAGAATTATACTCCCACGCGATCCCGAGAAAACCTCAAAATACCCCCTTTTGCCCGTTCAAAACTAATCGTTTTGGCACTATCTCAACAACCAGTGACTCGATTTGGATGATTTTTTTCACAGAAACGTTTTTTGGTGACGATTATTTTATAAAAAAATGGAGAATAAATGCTGGGAATTTGGGAAAATAGAAAAAAACCCATATTTTTCTCGACAAAAAAACCTTAAAAAAGGGATTCTTTTTTGAACATCTTTTGTCGAGATCTATCTGACAATAATACCTTTTATTTGGTTCAAAACGGATGGCTGGTTGTGGAGAAATGAGGTCAAAAATGTGGTTAAAATGTGTGCATTTCTGGCTTTCATAGACGTATATTGAGGTTTTCTCGGGATCGTGTGGGAGAATAATTCCAAAACTTCTATTTTTTTCTAAGTTTGACCAAATTGTCCCTCACAGAAAAAAGACCGGATTGGTGACACCGGATAATTAGGTGATACCACTATGAGCTATTCTCGAGTTGTTGATCCCGTAGTGCAGCCTTAATTTATGAAAAAAGAGCGAAATCACACGGACTCAAATCCGGAGAGTATGGTGGATGCAGGAAGTTGATACAATTCTGGTCTATCGGTCGAAGAATCCGATCTCGAGAATATTCAGCATCAATAGTTGCATTTTCAAGGAGTATATAGAGTACTGGAATATACAAAACGCCAAAGATGGTTATCAAGAACTTCTTTTGCTGAGTGAGAGTGTGTGGAATTGTTTACACGTCTCCACTTCTAACCTAGCTCTTTGTTTCGAATTTTCTTCCCAGTCGCATGATCAGGGGTTGTATTTGGATCCGAGTGATCGGACCATCCTGAAAATGTTCATTGTGTCTTGATTTTTCTGAAAATGGTGATTATTCGAACAAAAAAGGTAAAATGAAGTGAAAACAATCATTTTTCATTCGGAGTATCGAAAAAATGGGTCCACGTCAATTCGAGGAAAACGGTATTATTTTCATGAATAGAGTCAAATTAAGAGAAGGAGAAACAGTTTAAGATCGAAAACGACGAAAAAGAACAAGGAACAATCACTGTATTCGATTGTTTCCACATCATCCAAATGACCACAATGGGACAGATCCGTCCAGGTTTCCTTGAGTTACTTTGATCAGAACTCTACCTCATTCCTTTTAAATTCTGGACATGTAAAAGTAGACTAAACAGACAGAGAGGTGAAGTAAACACTTAAAAAGGCTAAAAAGGGGCAAAACTTTGAAAAATCTCGAAGCGCCGAATTAAGCGATGATCCGACGCTTCTTGGAGGGACGTCAGATCATTTGATCTGACGTTTCCACTGAAATGTACTCACGACTCCAACCCCTGCGCATGATGGCAGTTTACGGTCGTCGAAGGTTGCTTCTGAGAATGTTTTCTGTTCTCTTCCACGAAAGAGTTAGCAAAAAATGTCGGAATTGTTCTTCGTTTGGGTCCGGAACGACCAATCAGATTTTTTCCTTCTCGTAAGCTTTGTTTCGTCGAAAGTCCTCTTTTATAGCTACATAGAATATGTATGCGATTTTGGATGCGTTTTTGAGTTTTGACCATCCTGATCTGACCCAATAAAACAGGTTTGCTCCCTACACCTCTCTACCGACCAGTTCTCCGAATCCATCCAATCGAGATTTAAGGAGACACTCTGAAATCTCATCTTTCACCTTTTTGATATCTCTTAATCTGAACACCGCTGTGAAGAATATTCGTATTTGTTCTTTCATCATTTCTTTAAGACTACACCCCACAATCTGAGTGGCTTCCTATGTTTCCAGTGATGAACAGATCACACGGAACGATCTGTCGAAGCACACTTCTCTTCTCATCAAACCGATTAATCACGATTTGAGAGACAAAACCGCCTTCCTCCACATGATGTGAAAGGTGTACTCCAACTTTTTTTCCAAAAACATTCTCTCTCCAGGAGGATACAGTCACCAATATTTGCAACCACATCACAGCTTATTGGAGTGCACCGATGTTCACATCGATCACGACGACGGAAAATGGTGTGATTCACCAGAAAACTGTTTGAATATTATTCTCTACTCATCAAGTTGTGTCCAGGAACCTGTTTACCACATCCCCCATCCATTTGTGTCTCCACCATTTTCTTTTCCCACGTCTTTAGTCTTGACCACCTTAGAATGGTGTCATTTGCGAAAAAAGCAAAAAATCATGAAATATTGGCATTGGAAAAACTACAAAAAGAAAACAAATCTATTCAAACACCCTTGTGTTTTTCATTCCCACATCCTAATTTACAAACTTCTGCTGAAAATCCTCCTCCTCTGGAATGGATATCACTCAGTTCAAATTCGACAGTTCAGAGAAGTCTCTCCTAATGTGGTAGGATATTGGATCAATTGTAGAAATAGACGAGGCGATTGTTCGAAACCGGATATAGCACAGAGGTCGAAGAAATGAAAAAATCTGGAGATTTTGTGGAGTGGAACGGAGAGAAAGTGGGGGAGCTGGAAAGAATTTCATTATGATTGTGCCTGATCAAATTTTTAAGACCCTGTTATACGATTGTGTTGAAGAAGTCCGCTTTCAGAGAGGAGGTATAGTTGATCAATTGAGCAGAATTGTGAACAAGAATGGCAGGAATGGAATCCTTCGGTGTTTGAAACGAGTCCTTTTGGGCAACGAAACCTGTACGATGACACAATCTGAATTGGGTCGATCCCGGTTCTTGTTAACCCCAGAAAGACATTTCTCGCCAGTTGATTTGTCCAAAGTCAGAGACAATGGTGTCAGAGGCATAATTTCAGAAAACCTTTCCAAGGTGTTCAAGTACTGAATAGGGTCCAAACAGAGACTATCGCATTCTTTCTTCCCATGGTGTTACCACATTTTTTCATGTGTTCTTTTCATCGTAGTGTCACAAATTAGTCCCATGTCACCAATTAGGCCCTTTTTCTGGAAAATTCAAGATTGGTCTGACTAAGAAAAAAGCAACATTTTTGAATGATTCTCAGGTGCGATCCCGAGAAAACCTCAAAATATCTTTTACATTACAAATGCACACGTTTTTCTCAACAACCAGTGAACCGATTTGGATGATATTGTTCACAGAATCGTTTCTTTGGTGAAACGATCGTTTTGAATGAAAATTGTTCCAATAAACGCTGAGTATTTGGGAAAATCAAAAAAAACATATTTTTCTCGACAAAAAATGTTTTTGAACTGAAGATCATCTAACATCTCGTTCAATCATTCGCGATCTGTGAAAAATCAATCGCAAATAGTCCAACAAAGACAAAAAAGAAACCATTTTTTTTGCTACTGTTCGGGGTCGTTGACATCACAATGATGAAGAAAACATATTTTTGCATAGAAGATGAGGAGAAAATTGAACAAACAGGCTTGGCTGACCGGCACTGACCGGTCAGTTTTTGCTGAAAAGTACTGACGGTCAGTGACCGGAGAAATGTCTAAACCCATATTCGGGAGTTACCATTTCTCCGAAGTGGATTCCAAAACCACTAATTCCCATTCAGAATAAAGTTTATTGTCAAGGACTGATACTGAGAGAGACTGATTCTTCCATCGATGATTCTTGGAATAGGGGATGATAAATGTTTTTTAAATAAACCGAACTTTTCATTAATCCGTACAATGGGGATGGAAAAATATAGATTGGTCAAACTAAGAAAAACACAATTTGGTTCCGCGCCGAAACGCCTGGGTCGGGAGAAAACCTCAAAATACCCCCTTTTGCCTTATAAAAAACATTTCGGCAATATCTCAACAACCAGTGAATCGATTTCGATGAAATTTTTCACAGAAAAGTGTTTTTGGTGAAACGAACATTTAGACAAAGGTATAGAGAAAAAATGCTGGATATTTGGGAAAATGGAAAAAAAACCCATATTTTTCTCGACAAAAAATTCTCAGAAAAAAAAGCGGTTAATTTTGTGAGCAGCTTTTGTCGAGATGTTTCCGATCACAATGCATTTTATTTGATTCAAAACGGATGGCTGGTTGTGGAGAAAAAAGGGGAAAAAGTTGAGAAAAATGTGTGTATTTCTAGCTTTCAGAGTCTTTTGAGGTTTTCTCCCGACACAGGCGTTTCGGCGCGGAACCAAATTTTTCTTTTTCTTAGTATGACCAAAATATATTTGTCAAGCCCCATGTTTCGGATTTTTGAAAATGTACGGATTAAAAACACTACTATTTTACCGATCTGCAGATCTGCGTCTTGACTTTTCCGGATCTGAGTCTAGACTTACCCGTCGACGAAGGGAACGAGCCAGCAAAGACACACGACGAGAGTGAGACGAGAGGAGTGGGCGAGGAGACAGCGAACGAGATCGTTGTGCCTGACACCATTCCTGTCGCTGATTACACTCCACATTGAGTGAACACACACTCCGACACTGACACCACTTTCTGTCCAGTCGCAATCGAGATCAGCGATGGTGAGGGTGTGAGTGCGGAGGGCTCAAGGCACAGCGAGATGTCTCTCCATAGGTCTCTATCAGCTCCTCAACCGCACAGTGCTGAATGCTAGCATGCTTCCGATGTAGTGCTAGAATTTTGTGCTCCTCCATCAATTCCCTATCGAATGGTTGACCAGTCCTCGTGAACTATGTTCGCAATCGTTCCAAGTATTCCCATCTGTCACAGTTGTTACAGACGTCTGTTCTTTTCTTCGCTCGTTTGAGTTGATTCGTCGCCGATCGAATTGTTGATTCGATGAATGGCTATGCAGGATGGCTTTTTTGAATGAACGAAACAAACCCACTCTTGTTACTCGATATAATTGGTGCTCCCAAATCCAAATGGCCTTCTTCTCTGTCTTCTCCTTCTTCTTCGCAAACGTGACTGTTGTCGCTGCCATCTCGGAGCGAGTGTTGGGAAGGACGACCTCCGTCACCATCCCTCTGCGGTTCGGTTGGAAGGTCTGCACCGTGTCAATCGCCGTCCCGTTCAGGTTGAGAGCGGTTCCATTCCCGATCAGATCGTTCAGCACATCTCGCTCTCTGTCCTGCCACGACTTCTGCACCTTCGTCCCTTTCAATTTAGGCGCCTTCAGGTTGTAAGTGGATGTGTTCTGGTCGACAAAGACGAGTGAATGAGCGAGCGACTCTCGCGGTCGATCTGTCCAGAAAGCGGACGGGTTGTTCGAGGGAGTGGAGAGTGAGAAGACCGATGAATGGAGAGAGAGGAAGTCCGCTGCTACCTGCGACGAGAGAAGGTTGTGCGACGATGCACTCGACATGAGCTGTGTGTTTTGAGAGGGTATCTGCACTTGCTGGGTTGGTGATGGAGTTGTATCGGGGAGTGTTTCTCCTTCACTCGATTCGAGAGATTATGCTTCGTCATCTGAGTATTGCCTTCTTATTCAGTAAACATGTCATTCAAACCCTCCTTGTTTGTCACGATGTTCACATCAATCAGTATGGCGTTTTCGAAGAAGGTGAGGGTGGGAGCAAATCTCACGCACACTGTTTCTGCCGTATCTCCTCCTTGCACAAATTCCTGAATAAAAAATACCAAGCATGTAAGAATACCATAGTCACAACAAGGTTGTCTTTATCTTGGAAGAAGAAGTGCAACGTCACAAGCCTGATGTCAGCTGGTAGATGGAGTGGCGAGACAGGTGGATTTGCACGAACGGCTCAGAGACTGAAAGTGATGGTGGATAAAATCAAAGCAGTTCTTGACTTGGCGTGATGGGTCGTGCAAATAATTGCATGTCGGAAACCGAATGGCAAGAGGATCAACTCGTTCTGGCTCAGTGATCGAAATTCCCCTGAATATCATCACATTGACACTATAATTGATATAATTTCACATCAGATTGTTTTATTTTCGTGTTCTTGTTTGTTACAATGTGGCTATGATAAACATGATGTGAGAAGAGAAGAAAGAATCATAGGCTCGTTATGTCTTGAGATCGATAAAATTGAGTTAATTGAGGTCGATCTCTAAGGTCTGTCCATGTCTATTATTTCACTCCTGAAAATCATCACTTTTTACTTTGTTCTGAAATTTTATCAAAAATTTGTGTGAAATGTGGTGATAGTAGTGTCAATAACCCGTACATATTCAAAAACCCGTAACTTGGGGCTTGAAAAATATACATTGGTCAAACTAAGAAAAATAAAATTTGGTTCCGCGCCGAAACCCATGTGTCGGGAGAAAACCTCAAAATACTGTTTCCTTTAGGAATCCACACATTTTTCTCAACTTTTTCCCCTTTTTTCTCCACAACCAGCCATCCGTTTTGAATCAAATAAAATGCATTGTGATCGTAAAGTTCTCGACAAAAGCTGCTCAAAAAATAAAGGATATTTTTTTCTAAGAATTTTTTGTCGAGAAAAATATGGGTTTTGTTCCATTTTCCCAAAAATCCAGAATTTTTTCTCCGAATTTTTTTCAAAATGTTCATTTCACCAAAAAAAGTGTTTGTGAAAAATTCCATCCAAATCGGTACATTGGTTGTTGAGATATTGCCAAAACGATTTTTTTTATCGGGCAAAAGGGGGTATTTTGAGGTTTTCTCGGGATTGCGTGGGAGTATAATTCTAACAATTTATTTTTTTCTTAGTTTGATCCATCGTGATTTTTCAAGAAAAACGCACCGATTGGTGACAGGACACCGATTGGTGACGCCACTATCAATAAACCGAACTTTTCATAAACCCGTAACATGGGGCTTGAAAAATATATATTGGTCAAACTAAGAAAAATATAATTTGGTTCCGCGCCAAAACCCCTGTGTCGGGAGAAAACCTCAAAATACCCCCTTTTGCCCGATAAAAAAAATCGTTTTGGCAATATCTCAACAACCAATGTACCGATTTGGATGGAATTTTTCACAAACACTTTTTTTGGTGAAATGAACATTTTGAAAAAAATTCGGAGAAAAAATTCTGGATTTTTGGGAAAATGGAACAAAACCCATATTTTTCTCGACAAAAAATTCTTAGGAAAAAAATCGGTTTATTTTTTGAGCACCATTTGTCGAGATCTATACGATCACAATGCCTTTTATTTGATTCAAAACGGATGGCTAGTTGTGGAGAAATGAGTGAAAAAAGTTAAGAAAAATGTGTGCTTTCGTAACGTTATAGGTATTTTGAGGTTTTCTCGGGATCGAGCCGGAGAAAACTTCAAAAATTTTATTTTTTTCTTGGTTTGATTAAAAGTGATAAGTCCAGAAAAAAGCACCGATTGATGACAGGACACCGATTGGTGACGCCACTATGAAACATCTATGAAAATCCACTCCAAATCGATCTCATAGACCCTCCACAAAACCGTCAAAAATATAAATACCCGTTTTTTTTCGCCAAGACCCAGAATTCGTACAATAGTGTGATAATTACTTCATTTAAACTCTTTCATACACGTTGACAATGGTATTTAGAGAGAAAAATGAATCGGTAATGGATCGATGACATGAGTAGCATTCCAAAGAATGGGGAAAATTTCATCCACCCCGACACCTGTTCTTTGATGATGACGGTTGTTGTGGTCTTCTTTCCGCATGAGACGAAGACGTGGGTAGTGACGCCGAGACGATCCTGAGGCTTGTTCATCACTTTGAGGTGGTTGAAGGCGGCGATCAACATCCAATCTCGGCCTGTCGTTGTGCAGGTATCGTTCATGTCCGGCATTCGGAAGAGCGTGCCTGTTTCCTGGGAGATAAGGGGAAGGAGTGGAAGAGTGAGAAAATGAAGAAGAATTGAAGGAATCAATGGTGTTGAGCGCGAAGAAGAAGCGAAGAATAAAAGGAGAGAATCACCTCAATATAAGAATCCCACGTCAGCAAACATTGAAAATCACAAGTAGCTCATCCTTTCTGAACACCTTCTCGTTTGGCAGGATCAAACACATTCACATGGGTGATTGTGTGATCTGGTTGATTATTGACTCTGTAAATGGAACAACCCAAGAGTGGAGTGTGTATAGATGTTGGAATATCGTCAGTGAGTCTCTGAGACTAAAGCGGTGATGAAGATGTGAGATAATGTGTAGTCTTGAGAAAGGGAAGGGGTGGAACATGAGAGAAGTATATAAAACGTGAATGAAGGCAGGATGGAGGGATGTGGAAAGAGAGAGAAAGATCAGTAGGAAGTGAACAAAAGGGAAAGATTGGGCAGACTTCAGGAGTTCAGGAGCACAACCGTTGGTTTCTGGTTGATTTGATAATTTTTTTTGCCAGTAACCATTTCAACTTCGCGAAGTCTTCGTCATCCGTTGATCGAATGAGTCGATGCAGAAATCCCACTATGCAAGGAGGAGGGGAGGATATGGAGAGAAGAAGAATCAATAATGAAGAAAAATGGACGAGGTGATGACTTAGATGACGACAGTGGTGAGAAAGAGTGAATCTATCGTAGTGGATTGAATGAATGGAAAACAATGAAAGACTTTAAACGGTAGGCATACATGAACACCCCACAAGCCATGCTTGACAGCGTCTACTCATATCGGCATGGGTTGGTGAAGGGAGAGGATGCTTCGATCCTTTTCCAAATGCCGCGATGAAAGGAATGGATTGAGTCCTCTGCACGTATTCTGTATGTTGTGATGTTGTTTTGTCCTCTTCTACGTTTGGTTGATCTTACAGCAGATTTTAACCTGTGTATAGCTGAAAGTCAGCTTCAGACGGATCTGTGTTGACGTCCACTCCTGTCGTCCATTGTCTCCTGAGGTTGGCATGAAACTGATGTCCGATGAAATATGATGATGATAGGAGGATGGTGAGAGGTTGGGGTGGGAGCTAGTGTGCAAGTCGAGACTTGGAGTGTGTGGTGAACGTTGAATTGTATTCGAATCAGGAAAACAGGTCAACAATCACATCGGAAGATGGAGAAGAGGTATTAGACGTCGAATTTGGGATCATTCATCGATAATGATCGGATAGAAGTGAACGATGATTTTGTGACCCATTCTTTCAAAAAGCGTTCCAAACATTTTAAAGTGGAAGTATATTCCTTAGATCTTCCCTCTCGTATCTTATACACCTCATTTTATCTCCCTTCCGATATATGAAGACTCTTCTGTAGACATGTTACGATCCCACCCATCTCCCATCGAAATCCCACTTTTTTCCTGGAAATCCCACAAAAATCCCATCCATAATTTGTTTTTATGACTCTTCTAATTGTTACTCATTTGAACTTGATTTAACTCGAAATTTGCTTGAGATGAGATGTACTACACGGAATTAACCTATAAACGAAATGGTTATGTGGTCTGATACCATTTGTGTGTGATCAACCCTTATCTCCACACAAAAATCCCAGAAAATCCCATTGGTGAACACGACCAGATTCTTGCTATATTCAATTAGTTCATCAACACTATGGTCGTCACGTTGCGATTCCCAACCATCCCCAAAATCCCAGGGGATGGGACTGGGAGATCTCCCCATTTCACCCGCTGGACATAAACAGAAATCCCTCAGTCTCACTGTTTTTGTTTTTCTCACCCATTCTCATCAATGTCACTTCAGCAATGAATGGAATTATCAATGTCGAAAAGCCTGAACTCGAATTCACACAAGATTTGACAGAACATCAAACCAAAATCTGGATCACTCATGTTCAGTCCTACACTTCGACAGCGATGTCTGTTCTCATGGAGTCAATCGTTCTTCCACAGCATGATCACTCAATCGCTGCGAAACAGGCGCCTCTTCTCCAAAACTGAACACGAATTCCCAACTTCCATTCCACTTCCTCGATTCGAGCTGGCGGTTTAGGAGTGCCGAATAGAGCGAAGTTCAGAAGACCTTCGGTCCACTTTTCGTTCTTCATCTCTTAAAGTTGTCGAACACTGCTCACGTCATTCTTTTGTCATTCACGGTCGCCTCACCACTAACATGAACAGACAAACAGAGATCTTAAAGAGAGCAACGAAGCCCTCCAGGAGATCGTAAACGATATGACGAAACAACAAGACACGCTGCAGAAACAGCCAAACTCAGAAACAGATCACAATGCTTCCGTTCATCCACAGTCGATCCAAACACATTTCGGACAACACTTCTCACACACTCATTCCACGACCCTCTACTCTTAACTTGTTCTTTAAGAGTGCTGGAATCTCATCGTTCACTTAAATCGTCCTTTATGTGCTTTCTCTCGGTTAAGTATAGGCGCAGATCCGATTTTCGCTACGCGCAGATCTAAAAAAAAGGATACGCGCAGATCCAAATGGATACGCGCAGATCTGTTTTCGATTTTGCTCTTTTCGAATTTAGGTCTCGTTTTTGTCTCCGAAAACTTTCATACTACTTTAGTTTCTCTTAACAAGATTCAGGAAGAACAAATTGAGTGAAAATAGCTGATGAAATGAGCTGAGTGGTTCGGAAAAAGAAGGGAGGTCGGAGATTTCCAATTAAAGATGTGGTTGTTGAGGAGATATCGAAAATTCTGGTCGTGTTCCATGGTGATATTCATATGCTCGGTGATAGTGATGATGAAGAAGGGATGCTGAGGATTTGTGCCTTTGAAAGTGGAGATGTCAACGTGGGCAATATAGCGACTTATATCGGATGATGAAGATCGAAAAGAGGGGAGAGGTGAGCTGAACAGTTGTTTGGGTTATTTAGAGAGGAGATAGAGGGGTTGAGTGATGAGGTGGGTGGATCGTAACTTCGGTGTCTGGATGAGATGCCTGGAGGAATAATATGGTTCCGTCCTTCTCTGAATGGCAACCAGAGAACGAAAGAGAGGAAAGAATGATGGTATGATCTTTCCTCTCAAGGAAATTTTGAGATTGACGAGAATTGTGGACTGTTTCAAACGTGATTCAGAAGAACAAGGCTATGAGGATGGAAGAGTGAATACGAATGGAATGGGCAGGTGGAGGGTGGTTGCTGACGGAAGCGGATTGTCGTGAACAAAGTTGTCCATTGAATGTCTAACGATCTACGAGAGGAGAAATGGAAGAAAGAGATAAAGAAGAAATGAGAGAAAATGGACATGAATTGCTCCATACCATTATTGTCTCGTTATCTTCGCGGTTGGGGTGAAATATTCGCTTCTTGTGTTCAGACTGGTTTGCTTCATATTCTCCTTCTTTCCTTCCTATTCAACAAGGAATTCGTCATCATCGTTGTATCTACCATCGCAATTCCTTGCATCATGCTCTTCATTCCTTGATCGTTCATTCAGTGCGATCGTGTCTTGTCGTGGTTTTCGTTCTCTTTCTTCTCGCTCTCCTTGTCGATAGTTCTCTTTGTGTTCTTCAAGTGTTTGTGTTGTTTCCAGCTTCCAAACTTCGAATATCTGTTTGTGACGATGCCAGTGCCTGTATCTTTTCTCTTCTTCGTCATCATTCCCTTCGGCACTGTCCTTGTGTTTTCTTTCCCTTGTTCGTATTTATGCAATGTATCCTTGAACTGTGTCGTGAATGGAACTCGATTGGATCACAGTCCGCTGTCCGTCCGGCATTTTCCCTCTCTCCTGGCCTTTCCTCATTGTGTTGTCCAGTTCATCGCAATTTTTGATTTTTAGGCCTTTTCTGGTTTCATCTCTCTTCCTTCATGTCTTCACATTTCCCCTTTCAGGTGGGTAGGAACGATCATCCATCTGTAGAGGAGTGGGTTTGATGACCACAGTCTGTTGAGGGACGGAGTGCACAAGAGGGCTATGAAGATCGAGAAAGAGGGGAAGGCGAAAATGAGGATGTTGATGAGCTATTGATGATATAGAAAGTGAGACATTTGATAGAACAAATGAGAAAAAAGTGAAAGACTAGAATCAAGGCCAAAAATCGCTTACAAACCGAGTTTGTTTTGACGGATATGCAGATTTTTCGCCAGATGGTTGATAATCTGGCCTCAGAAACGATTAAATCCAGAAAGAAGGCGTAGACGTGACGGGCAATCGATTAGTGAGAGAACTTACGTTTCAGACGTGAAAGAAAGGAGAATGAAAGAGGAAATCAGGAAAGTTGAACGTGGAGACACGGACACCCAATAACGAGTTTGGATTTTGAGGAGAGACCACGATGAGAATCCGGGTGATGGTAAGATCAACTTTATCATGTGACGACGTGACAAATGTTGATTTGCGAAGAGTTTTTGAGAGTTAAAGCGAATTGTGAGCTTTCAGAGTGAAATGTCATGAAATGGCAAGGGTAAACACAAAAAAAACAAGAAAACTTTTGGATCTGCGCGTATCCATTTGGATCTGCGCGTATCCAAAAAAATAGATCTGCGTGTAGCCAAAATCGGATCTGCGCCTATACTTAACCCTTTCTCTCCTCACCTCTGGCTCTTCAGTTTGAGATCCTCGCAAAGATAATCAAACTGTCGATTCTGGTTACCACTCTGCACAAGATTTCTGTCTCGTTCTTCTCGGCTGTGCCGTCTCTGATGTGGCTCTCATCGACATCCTCTCTTCGCATGTCATCTTCGTTCCCATCACCCACATCACTGAACAGATGCTGCTCACTGAGTTCGACGATATTGAAACACGTTGACACCTCGTCATGATTTATCCCAGTCACGCCATGATGCTTTCTCTTCCGCAATCGGCACAGACACAACTACAGTCCCTTCTGTCTTCTTTCAACACGCAGCGACCTTGGCGAGTGTTCATCACCCCTTCGGTCATCCTCCACAACCGTCTGAACAGACTCTCTCAACCGACTTCCCATGTCATCTTCTTTGTTGGCTGTGTCCGACAGAGTCCAGTCCGTCGTTTTTGTTGATGGGAATGGGGATCCTCTGCGCGAATGCTCTCAACTCACTCAACAAGTCGCCGCATTTGCTCGTGTCCTCGTTCTCTCCATCCGTCTCTCACTCTCCAGCACGCACAACGCCATCCAGCTCTCGTCCAGACTCCCTCCCGCTCTGCTTCAACCTCTTCAAGAAGCCAGTTGTGGAGACTTTTCCAGTCTCCGTTCTGAACAGCCTCTTCCGTTCCTTCGTGACTCTCACCAAAGAGAACCAGTTCTTCGTCGAGAACAATCGGCTTGACGGAATGTTCACACACACCTTCCCGCAACTTATCTTCTTCCTCTTCCACTCCAAACACTTCCACCTCTTCAAGCTCTGTCTGAAGATGTTTATCGGCTGTCTCGAATTGGAATCAAACAACTACGTCTTGAAAGACCTCACCGCCACGTCGTCTCTCGCAAAAACACCAAAGAACGCTCAAAACAAGGCATCGACTCCGATGACGCCACGTTCGATCCTTCGTCGTTCAACAACAACGGGGAAATGATCATCGCTCTGTTTGAGCATCTCCTCAGCGAAATCAGGCGATTGGCCGATTACGACGTAGCTGCGAGGAAAGCTGCATCGGATGTGTATTCTTCGCTCATCTCGTCAGACTCGTTCGGAACACTGAAACAGCTTCCGTCGAACATTTCAGATCTTTCAGCGAATGGGATGCTGTCAAACATGACGGTCAACTGGAACACGTCGATGAATGGGGCGATGGGGTCGAGCAGAAAGAGAAGGACGAGAGAGGAACAATCGGAGAACACTGTGACTATTGAAGTGAAGGATGTCATCGACATTGAATCCATCCCATCTATGATCGTCCTCCCTCCCTTCGCTCATCCAATCCTCTCTCACTTCACTCCTCTCCTCTATGCACTTCTTCCACCACTTCCTCTTCTCCGTCTCCCATCCTGCCGCCCGCACAGTCGAAGAAGATCTCGACCACGTTCCGATCTCCCCCTTCAACATGTTCCTCCTCCAACACCCTCTCGACATTATAGTGGTGTCACCAAACCGTCCGGTGTCACCAATCCGGCCTTTATTCCGTGAGGGACTATTTTGGTCAAACTAAGACAAAATTAAAATTTTAGAATTATCCTCCCACCCGATCCCGAGAAAACCTCAAAATACGTTTAACGTTACGTATGCACACATTTTTTTCAACTTTTTGCCCTCATTTCTCCACAACCAGCCATCCGTTTTAAATCAAATAAAAGGCATTATAGTCGGATAGATCTCGACAAAAGATGAACAAAAAATGAAAGGATTTTTTTCCTAAGAATTTTTTATGGAGAAAAATATGGGTTTTTTCCGATCTTCCCAAATACCCAGAATTTTTTCTCCAAATTTTTTCCAAAATGTTCGTTTCACCAAAAAAACGTTTCTGTGAAAAATTTCATCGAAATCGATTCACTGGTTGTTGAGATATTGCCAAAACGATTTTTTTCATCGGGCAAAAGGGGGTATTTTGAGGTTTTCTCGGGATCGCGTGGGAGTATAATTCTTAAATTTCAGATTTTTCTTAGTTTGACCGATATTGATTTTTTCCAGAAAAAAAGCCGGATTGGTGACATGGGACATATTGGTGACACAACTATTATTCTCGGCTGGAAAGAGACAAGCGAAGCCCTGTGGAGTTCATCCCCAACTCGTTCATCATCAGCACTCTCAACCATCAATCGAAGCTCGCCGATAACTACATCGACGCCCTGTACAACTTGTCGCTAAGTCCGTCCTCCCTCGACACCATCTCAACTGCCCCGTCAAGTTATGAATCGCTGTACGAATATCTGCACGAACGGTCGGAGCGTCTGCATCTCTGTCGATGGGTGAAGGAGACTGCAGCTTCGCATCTGAAGTCACCGACGAACGCCAATCAGATTGAGCGGATCGGGTTAAAGACAGGGCGAGATGAGGTTGACACGAGAGACATCAACGATGCCGAGATCGGTGTCATCCGAGTTCTGATCAAACTCATCTCCAACCGACAGGGACTCCACCTCGCAATCAAACATGGCATACACATCGTCGTCGGGTTCTGCCTCAAAAAGGCTGTGGCCTCGCCATTCGATTCGTCGCACACAAATTCAAAAGCTCGGACGAACGCGGGCAGCATCAAACAATTCTTGATTCAGGTTTGTTCGACATTGTTCACGTTCCTTCTGAAGACACAGCACACCACTCCCCTCCTCCACCTCAACCAATCTCACCGTTCATCTTCGTCTCAAGACATCACGCCAGACGAACTAGAATTCAGTGCCTTCACTGACTCCGTCTCCTTACTCTTCATCCATCCATTCATCGATACTACAAACTTGATAAAGAATCAGAAAAAGCAGAAACATTCAACTCACGGTTCACGAACAACTCCTGATTGACAGTCAGCACACACACCCACACACACACAATGGGGATGAATGAACTTGACGCAGACGAGCATAAGGAATGCAATAGAGCAAATACAGACGAGGATCACGATCATGTTATTCTTTCACGTGATAATCCTGTATTGTCATGGCTTCATTTCCGAGAAGGATTAATAGAGCCATCTTTTGTCATAACTCCATAATATTCCAATAATACACAGATTTGATACTTTCCGATGACTGATGATCAAATAATGGGTGTGATCCGCATCAAAAGCGATATCAGGGAAAGAGAAGTTTTTTGGCCTGGAAAGTTGCTTGTATAGTGTCAAAAAAGCGATTGGAAACAACGAGTCAGAATTGTAACTAAAAAAACAATTTTTTTCCGTCCCATCC
Source organism: Blattamonas nauphoetae (assembly GCA_033064195.1). Lineage (NCBI taxonomy): Eukaryota > Preaxostyla > Oxymonadida > Blattamonas > Blattamonas nauphoetae. The sequence goes on from JARBJD010000352.1 coordinate 65,745, forward strand.
CACTAAAAACAGAAGAGTCTTCTGTTTTTTTCTGAATAAAAACGGTTATATATTTAAAAACGATTTGGGACAATATTTTTGACATCATCGTTCAAAACCTAGAATGGACAATTTCTCAAAATCCGTACATCCTTCACCAATTGAGATGATATGTATTCTTTAATTGAGATTCTTGAAGTTTTGATCTCCAAGACTGCTCAACTTTCCGATGTGGTGTGATCGAACCATAATTGTGATATTCTGTCAGAGATTTTCTGAAAAGGGCGTTTTCCGATTTCGCTGTCTGTCTACTGCAGTTTTGTCATGAATAAAATTGCCATCAGTATTTTGGATACAGTATGTTCTCTCTATTTTGTCATCTCACATCAATCTAACATATTTGGCTTCTCCGTCGTTTTTTCGCGTTGTTCCTCCTCTATCTCACCTGTATGCTCATTTTTTCTTTCTTCTATCTCTCTCTCCCAGCAAGACATCCTCACAGTGCTCAACACTTTCTCCTTCCAACGTCCCTTCCCTCAGCTGAGAAAAGCTCAGTGCTTCCCCCCATCACAGGCTGTGAAGAAAAAGAAGTGAGATAAAACTCGGTGTGCTCTGCCCTCTAATCTTTGCATCTCTTTGAACATCTCTCAGTCAGCATATCTGCATCCTCGTTGACCAAGCACCCCTCCCACACGTCTTCACTCCTCTCTCGCCCAACCTCGCCTTCCCCTGCCATCAGAGGTTCGATCTTTCCCTCTCCATCATTTTTCCTTCCCTCATTGTAGCTTTTCCGTTCGATCATTTCACGTGATGGAAACTTCGCCTGTGTTGTCATTTCCACGGGATGGATGAAGAACATCAGACAAACGTTCAACACAACAGCCATGACCAATCTGACAGTACCCATTTCAACGTTCATGTGAAAGACTTCGGCAGATTGTTTGTGTGCCTCTACCCACTTTTCATCCCCCTCATCCTCCATCACTGTCTTCCATTCCTCCCAACTTCTCCTTCACTCTCATTTCTGTTCCTATCGGGCGTCAATTTCCTCAACAGCTGACTGGACAAACTCACGAGAGCTCTTTCCGAAGCAGGCTATGTCGAGCGGAAGTATCAGAACGCTGCCCCTGTGTGTCCCTCAATCTCTCTCATTCTTTCTTTTCTTCATACTTCTTTTCTCGTCTAGGTTAGTATGATTGGAGACTCGTCAACGTCTTCGGTCACGTCGCCACTGCGTATTACGAGGATCTCAAAACGCGAGACGAACCCGCCTTCCGCGCGTGTGTCCCCTCTTCCCCATTCCTCACAGTAACAACAACAAGAAGGTCGTGCTGTGCGGGCACAGTACAGATGACATTATCACCTACCGCTTTCTGACAAGTAGCGTCGTAGACCAGTCCTGGATAGACACATACATCTTTGCTGTCATCACTTCGGGTGCTCCCTTCGGTGGTGCTCCAATGGCGGATGGGTTTTCAGCGTCACCACGAAAGTGACTGTTCTCATGGGTATGCTGGGAGAGCTGAGCCTTCTTTAGGTATTATTGATGATTCACACCATTTTCTGTTGTACTCGTTCATTCTTTGTCGTTCTTTCCATCGCAGGTAGGAGCATCCACAATCAGTACTCTGACGCAAGATTGCGCCTGTCTGCACTGGATGATCCCCAACAAGAACACCTTCGACGACGACTGCGTCGTTGTCCGGCCTCAAAAGTGTGCTTTCCACTTCATCCTTCATCTTATTGACCATTTTCGTTCACATCTTCAAATCACCCACAATCCTCTCCCCGTCTCTCCTCTGTCATCTCCTCCCTTCCCCACTCTCTCCTTCTCTAACTCTCCCATCTCTCCCATCTTGCAAAGGTGACAATGTGTGCAAAATCTTAATGAAGAACATGACGTGGACTGACAACCCGGCAGGCAAGGCCTGTGTGAAGACAGCCGTCCAACGCACACGAAACAACACCGACCAGCCTCTCGTCCTACCGAAGGTGATGACACACGTGATGTACTCGATTGGTCTGTATTCCTCCTGTTTCTGCCATTCCCATGCTCTCTCCATCATTCTCCGTTTATCTTGCCTTTTCTGCCCATCATTCGTGTTTCCTTCTTTTCTGATCTTCTTCATCGTCGTTAGGTATCAATGCCACTGCCGGTGTGATTCTGAATGCAACCAGACAGCGCTGGACGTCAGACACGCATTCTGATTACTACATGGATGGTGATGGCACAGTTCCGACTGTTTCACTCAGTAGTGTGTCTCTTTCCCGTTCCATCTCTCTCTGTGCCCTTTCTTGCCATTCTTCTTGCTCTCCCTTCCCTCGCCTTATTCTCCCTCTTTTCTCGTCCTTCGCAGTCACCCCACTTGTGGAGAGACACCTCGCTCGTTTAGTTCCACACATACCGTGGCTGTGACCACATAGGCATTCTTCAAGATGCCGTCCCCATTGCCCGTATTTTGGACATCATTGCCCAGGCAACTGCCGAGGAAATGGAATATGATGACTCACTCAACCCTCCCGACTTTTTTTTAGCCGTCTATGTTCTTTCACCACACCTTTATCCTACTGCCTTTACCATTCTGTACTTACAGAGAGTTCCATGCTTTTACTAAATACTGGACCGACATGGTGTCTAGACTATTGTGGAGAGACGTATCTTGATTCTATCCAGAGTCATCGAATCCTAATACTCCGTCATGAGGGCCGATCCATTCTCATCCTCCGTGTCATCCTCCATCTACTCATGGATAATACCTCCAACCAAAGCGAAAGCCAAAGTAGCTGCTGCTAATCAGGCTAAACTAAAGACTTCTACGGCACCGAAGACAAAATAGAAGACGCAAGGATCCACCCCAGTCACATCACTACATCGCACTCCATCACACCCGAATGTCTCAGTGAAACGAAGTCATGCTCTTGGCCCAGCGGACCAGGTCAAACAAGCTCTCTCAGCACAATCGACGCTGCCACCGTTGAGTTCGAACATCAAGACTCTCCAAATGTTGCTGCCAATCAATGAAAATAGGAGACGTCCATGCATAGTGTTGTTGAGGAAACATTCGTTTCGATATGTGACTTGTCTCAAGGAACAACTGACGAAAAGATTCACCTCGTCAAACCACCCACTCTCCCTGTCCTCATCTGCTTGCTTGAACACCCTAACATGGACATCACACATGAATTCGTCACAACGTTGCATAATATTATCCTCGCTGGCGCCCTGATGATACCGGACAACGAATCACACACAGTTTTTGACAAAAGGAAGATTCTGGAAATTTACCAAGAATTTTACAGTCGTGAACGAGGAAGGCTTTTGAGGACAGTAAACGTACAGCTGCGAATACGCTGTGCGTTCTTCACAGAATGAAATTGCTGGACGATGAGTTCAAGCCGATCATCGCCATGCTTTCCGCTGAAATTGCAAACGGAGAAGATAATAAGAAATCCTACGCACTTCAAGCAGTCCCATCTCTGACTGACATCACTGGTCTACATTTATTCATTCCTCCTCATTCAATCACAATCTCTCACTGTTTCTTCGTTGAAAACCACCGGCTCTTCTTGACGCGAGTATTTTGCAGCAAAGACAATCAAACACTCAGACGAAACGTGTTCAATTCCATCTTCGGCCTCAACTGAGTTTCGGATTACGTTTAGCAACGATTTTGCCACTCAGACAGTTTCTCCATCATTGCTGTCAATCGACGCCCACTCGCTCCCACCTCCTCGCTCTAACTTATCTCCACCCACCAGTCACTTTACACAACCCTGAAACTCTCTGCTTTGCCTCCATCGCAGACAAGTGTTGTCCAGTCGTCGAATGAGATTCAAGTCAAGTGAACTCTATTCTTCTTTTATTGGCAAAACACCACTCCTCCTCATCTTCACGTCCCTCTTTCCCAACCTCACCGTTTCTGTCGCTGTGATTCAGCCAGGCTCATCACTTCCTTTCGTTTCTCAAACTCCACAACATCTGAAGATAAACACACAACGATCACTTTTACATCGCTTGGTGAATGCTACTTTCATGTTTCACCACTTTGGGAGTTCTGAACAACGACACTTTTCATTTTTCATTGGAATCCAACTTAGCGTAACTTGGGATGATTCGTTCATATGGAATGACCAATAAGTGATCAAGATGACCAGCAATGAAGTGAAAGTACGGCAAATTCCCGGATACATTACGATCGTGCTCGTTCAATCAGTCCTCATTCCAATTCTGTCCTCCAGTTGGCGGATGGTTACCATTTCCGTGAAAATGAAGCAGAAGCTACGGGGAAGGTTTTCACGGGCGGTATCATCACAAATTCTCCTCACCACATTGAAATTGTGTCTGATCGTTCTCTCCCTCTGGGTTATCCAATCCACCTTTAAACGACCGGAAAATGAAGCTTAAATGTCGCAGACCCTCAATAGATCATGAAAGGTGTTCTCTTGATCTGTAGATCCATTTTACGGCCCTGCCAACGAGATCAAGTAATTTCAGCTCATTTCGTCAATTTTGTCATTGATTTAATTTTATGAAAACTATCGAGAGAAAAAGATCGATGGTGAAGTTTTATGAGAGAGGAATGTGCGCTAGAAACGAAAAGAACGAAGAGCGTCAGATTCTGAGTTTATCCAGAAGGATCGAGTCATTCATCGAAGAAGGAGCATGATGTGATTTGGAGGGATTCTGCGAACGAGAGAGATGAAAAGAGCAGGGGTGTTCGCGTTCGCAGTGTTCTTTCCATCCTCCTCCCAATAACCATCAGCAGACATATCCTTGGGAACGAACGAACTGGAAACTGAGACAGTACTTCGATGGAGAACTCTACGATCATTTCCTTCACCAGAACTGGTCTTCTTCAGTAAGGTTGCGCAGTACAGATGACATAAACAGCCGGTAGAAGATATTCATCAACGTGAGGGATGGAAGACGGCGTGGAGCGATGGCGAACAAGACTGCTCACTGTTGACGATAAGCTATCGTCTTGCAGCTGATGAAAATGAGGAGTTCATTGTTCTTCACTTTCTGCTCTGAGGACGATGAAGAGCGGTGGAGTAAGAGTGGAGGACAGGAGATAAGGTGAGCTGCCAGGAAGTTTAACAGCATGGGGAGTCCGTCAGAGCAGGCGACACAGTTGCTGCAGTTGGCGAGTCGCATTGTCATTCAGTGCATGAGGGAGATATGATAGCTGCTTTCTCTCTATTTCCTGTCTCTTCCTCTCCTTTTCTTCTTCTTCCATCTGCATCTGCTTATCCTCTCGCTCTCTTCACTTTCATAATCTCCCGCCTTGCCCTTTCGATTTGATCCTTTGGTTTCGGTGGGAATGGATTGGCTTCTTCTCGCTCCTTACTCGCTTGAGCCCTCGCTCGCACGATATGCTTGAGCTGTTACTCAAGTTGATCCTCCCTCTTCTTCTCTTCCTTCCTCCACCTCTTCTCCCACACTCATCCGTGTTGTTTTCAGATGACTGTTCAAAGCATTGATTTCTCGCCAGCTGTGACAAATAGCGGCTCGATGCTGAACTCGTCGAATCCAACCACTGACATCTCGAACGCGTTTGGTGCCCGTTTAGTCTCGTCCAAGCCAGTCGGAGCAGAGAGGGAGGGAAGAAGACGACGATCAGCTCGGATTGGGCGTTGTCGACGATGCGAGTGGGATTCAGAGTGACAAGCTTGATAGTTCTTGTCTTCATCTCTTTTCGGATGAACGAGAGGAGACTGTCGATCATGAATTTGACAACGACCTTCTTCCTCTCCTTTTCTCCTCGTTCATCACTCTTTTCCCACTCCGACTTCATTCCAACCAGTGAGTTCACAATAACAAGTCCGATATGTTGTGTCATCAGCTCAAACTCATTCTGCTTCCCTCCCTTCCTCTCATTCTCCATCCACCCACCCAAAAACACAATGGTGTCCACCAAATCCCAAACATGCGAATACGAGTGCCACTCAGCATCGAAATCTGGTGGAGACTGGACATTGTGGTTGGAGTGACAAGGAGTGTGGTGTGAGATGTCTGTATGAATAGGAGGAGAGAGGGTGCTTTGTGGAGAGGCGAACCCGGGAGTGTGTTGGGAAGACGGACATTCCTGATTCTGTTCCATTTCGTCTGGTTGAGCAGTTGCGTCTTCGTCTTCCTTCGCTTCTGGTTCGCCACCATCTGTCTTTTGTTCTTTTCCTCCTTCCTGCGGGTGTGGATCTTTCTCCGCTTATCCTTTGCCTGTCGCTGTTTCCTCTTCAGTCTTCGTTTGAAACTCTTCGATTATCCCTCCCTTCTTGTTCTTGTTGTTGTGGCTCTTCTTTCACTTCCCTCTCCCCCTCTCCACTTGCCTCTTCCTCTCCATCTTCCTTCTCCTCCTCCCATTCTCCTCCTCAACCATGAACATCGGTTCCTTCCATCCTGCCCGGATTTCCATCCGTCAGGAATGAGATTGGAATAGTTCGTTGTCGTCATCAGCTTGTTCTTTTGGCTCGTCTTGTTCAGCGGCTGGTTTGGAATTCTGTGCTTCTGTTTCGCTCATCTTCTCTTCAAACGCACTTACGCTCTTCTTTGTCTCGTCGCTTTCTGGTCGACAACACACCAACTACCTTCACCTGATTCCTGGTTGAACTGGGTAACAGCCACGTGGGTGTAAGGTGAGGAGTGGTGAGAACACACAAATCAACCTCTCTCCGCCCACTTTGTTCGCCAATCTCCATTGCAGAAGAGTGGAGAAGGGCAGAAGAGGAAAGACTGGGGCAGTGAGCAGCGAGTCTAAAAGATGGGAGGTGCAGAAACGCCTTCTTTCGTCGAGGAGAGTACCGAAAGTCAAAAAAACCACTTCAGTTTCGGGTTGATGTTGGGCACGTCGGAAAAGAGACAAAAACTGGAAGAGGAGTGAAAGGCAGGGATCCTTTGTATGGAGGAGAGTAGAAGATGTGGACGAAAGACTTGATTCCAGTCAAGGTCAGTTGCCAATTTTGAAGCAGAGACACAAATCTGAGCAATGACGAACAGAAGAAACTGTTGTGGGTTCCCTTCGACAAGTGAAGCGAATACAGTCCAAAGGTGCAGGAGGAACGAAATAGATCGTTGCAGAAGCGGAACAGATAGTACGAAGAGCGATTCATATTTCTCCGGGATGCTGTCGAGTGTAAGAGATGATTGGATAGCCGTTGACACAAAAGTTTGTGTGTATATTCTTCTGTCTTTTTCTTCAGAAGGGTACTGGTGACTTCCCCAGAGAGGGAGGTCGGTTTGAATGAGCGGTGGAAGGCTAATTCAGATCCATCAAGTCTGGTCCTTCGTTGAACTCGCTCGACGACAGCCAAGATCGCTTCATTCACCCGGATGAAGTCCTCCCATCTATTTCGAACAATAGTCCAGAAAGAGGCAGAAGGCATGAACATTAGGAGCTTGCTCAGGCTGACCAAAGTGTCGTGAAATCTGGAGCCAACGTTGGTCGTAGAGATCTTTAAAGACGAGGGATGGAGAGGAACGAGTTGCTTGTTTAAGTAGGTCAGTTTTTGTAAAGTTTTTAGCTGGTTCGGGTCAAGGGCCAGTGAACCACTACCACAACACGGCCGAGTGAGGGTGAGAACGAAACCAGGAAGCTGTCACAGTCTTGATCAGATAGCCACTAGTTGTACTGAATTGTTCGAAGATACTTCGTTTGTTTTGTCGAGGCTCGAGCATAGACTCAGGAAATGTATGATCTGACCAGCTGATAAGATACTTGCGACGATGTCGGAGGAGTTCGTGATGCTGAGGTGAGAATTTGAGCGATAAATAGGATGAAGTAGTGCTGTCATCTCCACATAGTTTGACAATTTCTTCCGAGTGGTTGAGGAAAGTATGGAGAAGTCATTAGGTTTAGGTATTCTTCGTCTACAAACTCAAACAGGAGTTAGAGCTCAAATGGCTTGAATGTAGAGCAGTTCTACACTGGTTTGAAGCCGAGAAAATTCAGATATATCAGACGGAAGATCAGGTGATGTTTGTGCGTGACTGAGAGTTTAGTCAAAATTCCAGGTTTGGGGGTGCAGATGTTTGAATGGCTGAATGGACTTTTAAGGGAGTTTTGTTTGTGAAATTGATGAATGGGTGAAAGGATGAGGAGTCACTTCCGCTGGTTCTTCCTTTGAACAGAGAGTAGATTGAAATGGGAAAGGAAATAACAAGCGGAATAAAGGCTGGTCAATCATTTCGGAGGTGAGATCGATCAAAA
>JARBJD010000353.1:0-73920 GCA_033064195.1 Blattamonas nauphoetae
AAACCAAAGAGTTGAGTACTACCCAAATCACATTGAAAGCGTTGCACAAAGATTTAGAATCTTGTAGAGACAAAACAGTAAAAAGAAAATTATGATATTGTATTTTTTTTTTTTTCCAATAAATGAGAAGTATCAGATCAAATCAATCCAAACCAACATCGACATTAATTGGGCAAATCGAAGTCCAATCATACTTGCCAAAACAGTGGGATTCAGAGCCACACATTTATTCCATCCAAGAAGTGCATCCAACGAATCCACCTATGCCTTGCAGAATCGGAGATGAGATTGAAGTTCCACTGTGTTACGATGGTCATGATGTGACTGAGTTTGCGAAGAGTCATTTACGAATAGATCTAACGATCACTGTTCCGTATGAGCAACCGACGACAGACAGAAACTACTACCCTAACATGTATGCAATGTTCTACGGATATAAGTCATCATCAGATGCAATTCGAGATATGAGACTCGTCGACAGTAAAGGAAACATCATTGACAATACACTCCAGAATAATCATGTTCACGAATCATTTCTGTCCCACACTTTCAAGTCTTATGAAGAGAAAAACAACATGAAGCATTGCTACAGTCTTTTTGAAAATGTTCAGAGAATGGATCCAAGTGTTTGTGGATGCTACTTTTCTCCAACTCCTAATACTGAAACAATGTTCCCAATTACAATTCCTCTGGTTATTCCGTTTGTGAATTTACTTCCACTGAGTACTTTTGATCAGTATCCAAATTCCATCTTTGGCAATTTACGTTTGAGATTTCATTTGACAACTGATTCACTTGTGTACTGTCCGATTCGAGTACCCACAGTCATTCGAAAAGGACTTGAACGATACGTGGAGAAAGATCCATTAGGAAAATATACTACGCACTATTACAAGATGGAGAATTCACAAATGTGACTCAAGAATTCACACAAATCGGAAATCCAGTTTATCAATATTATACATATTCAGATCCAGATCCAAGTACTGGAATTGTGCATACTACAGTTAAATCAACCACTTCCACGGTTCTGAGTTCATCGGTGGACAAAGTCACTTCTATTTGCTACGGATATCAAATCACTGATGCAACGAAGCAATCCCTCTTCAACACGTATTCAAAGACATTATACGTCTTGAAAGCAGAAAGAATTGACACACAATCATTTCAATCATCTGCAAATGCAATGGGAGTGAGATCAAATATCAGTATCAAACTCAACAATCTCATGAATCTTATGTGCTTATTCCCTGATAGACCAAATGAATGTACAGTCTTCAGAAATCCTCAATATGTTGGTCACTTCGAAATGCTAGGAAATAATTATCCCAATTTCCCAATGTCAACAAACTTACCAGAGTTCTATCAAATGATGATGGTGAACGGTGATTTCATTGGCTGTTCTGCAACACAAGAGTTTGAGAATTCCATTTGTGAACCTCGCAATTACGTCTATGGTGGAAAGGAGAGCAGGAAACTGAGACCATCAACAGATGCAACTTCATTCACATTTATGGTTCCAACAGATCGAAGTGAAATTGCTGGTGGAGAAGAAGGCATATCGACAGCAGAATCAGTGAACATTGTCTTCAGAGGAACCCCAATCAAACAAGGCGAACCTGATCCATATTTCACATCAACTCCAGAAGGTCCTCCTCCGCCGATTCTAGCATTACATCAAGCATCATATTGGCTGTTCTGGATTGAGAATGGACAACCACGAGTGCGATATGTCATTGATCGCCGACTCCAAGAAGCATATGAAGAAGTGAAGAGAGGATACTAAATTGAATATTTTATTTTTGTAGAAATCACAAATGGTCAAGCGTTACTTCTCAATTCAGAATTCTCACACTGCTCAACTCCCTCCTGATTTTACCAATTCAAGAAAACAAAAATACATCTACTTTCTTGACTGCAAACTCATCCATGTGAAAGAAGAGATTCGTGATGCATCGACAGTCATTTCAAAAGATGTACCGCAGCACATAACAATCCATGGTGATTGGATCCAGACTGATGCATTCAATGATTCATATGTTGCTTTCTGCAATGAACAGATTGCGAAGCGAAAGAAGTGGGAATTAACTACTCGACAATCTATTGTGAAGATCTGGTTCAAAGACAGTTCTGGTGAGTCAATCGAGATGGAAACATCAGAGACAATCAATGGAAAAATAATAAAAGAGTATTATGAATTTCTGGTTGATCTCATGTTGGAATACTAATCAGTGTACTATATTTTTGGATCAGTTCATTGATGAGTGTCTGTTGTTGTCCAACAATAGAGCACAATTCCTGAATGGCTTTCACACAGAAGCAAGAGAGTTCTGCATAATCAACTTGAAGACAATCTGGATTGGAATCATTCACAACTTCAGGGAATATCTCTTGGATCTGTTGTGCAATCACACCAATGTGTTTCTTCTCACTTTCCTTCTTCAAGCATTCACATTTCTCTTTGCAATTCTTCAAGTGTTCTTCATCTGTCTCATTCTCTATTTGCTTTGTGACTTTGCTGATCTTCGAGTCGAATGTGTTGAACGGATACTGCACAATTTCGACTTTATTCAATTGTTCAAGAACATTATGGTATGGAATAATATTCCTTTTGACTCTTCTGTCTGAAAGCTGAGAAAAACTTCCAGTTGATGATATTGAAAACACTCCTGAACCAGTATCCTCATCGTAGTAATACAATGCTGGTGTGTCACAGGGAGACCACATAATTATGCCATCACCATTGAACAGAATTCCAGATGTTTCTGCAATCGATTGCGAAATTGAAATACCAGACTTAAATGTTGAAGCCGGATATGTTCCAGGATACTTCGGAAGTGATCCCTCTGATATATTCCACTTCGCTCCATTCACATTGATCAATCCTCCAATTTCTGGTGTTGCAATACCAGCTTAACAAGTGATTGATCCATTTGTTGAAACGACGTTTTGGATTGATGATATTGCTGTCTTGTGTGCTTCAGTTGTCTTCTTTAGTGTGTCGACTTCTTCCTGATTCGTTTCTAATTCCGTCTGTAGTGAGTGAATGACTGCTGCATTCTCAGTGATCGTCGAAAGATTATGATCAATCATTTTCTCAATCATTTGTGAATTGTATTTTTGTCGATTCATTTTTGTTTGCTCTTTAATTGAAATTAAAAAAGACAAAAATAGCCGTTGAGTAGTTCCTGTTCATGTTCGTGTGAGTTTCCTATGGACACCCCGATACCCCTTTGGGGACGATCTATCTCAATCCTTCTCAATGACTGCTACGCTCTCACAGAGAATAGCGAATTCCTTGAAGGGATAAGTCTTGGGTGGGCATGATTTACGGTCAAACTCTCTGTCGAGAATCTGAAGCCAACATGAACCCCGGGGACAATCTTTCGATCATCCGTCTCCAATCCAACCTTCAATTCGTTCTACGCATCAGTCACGAGGGCACCATTTTGCCTGAGTATCTTGGAACGTTACGTCGAGGTCTCACACTTGCACTAACTGGACCTACTCTTCATATGCAAAATAAAAAATTCAAATAAAAAAAATCAGCGTTAATTGTGTGAACACCCAAATCATCCCAAATTCTTCTCTGAAAGAAAAGGAACCTGCTTGTACTCACCAACGAGCTCACAGTTGTACTTCCTCAGTTCATTCTCAACAAACGATTGAGTGTAGTGTCGACGTTGTGACATGTGTGGTCTGTTCCCTTGATTCCACAACTTTGGTTTTATCCTCCACTCAACACCTTCATGAACATAGATGACTGGGATATTATGTCTGACATACTCAGAGACAAGTTCACAGTTCTCTTCTTTCATTGACTGAATCAAAGCTTGCTTGGCATCTGTTCGACGTTTTTCGCTCCCCTTTGGAGGGTTCGAAGTCTTTAGCGAGACATATGTAGTATTCACTGTTGTCATTTAATACAAATTAAAAAATCAAAAAAAGAAAAATGAAATGTGAAGTGAGGTGTTGGAACTTTTTATTTCTTGTTCCTTGTTGTGCCGGCATTCATCTTGCTTCTTCCTTTTTTGTTTCTTTCTACTTTGTTTCATTTTTTCATTCATTCATTCATTCAATTCATTCTTTCATTTTTCAATCATTCATTCATTCATCATTCAATTTTTCAAGTTTGTATGATTGTACCGTAGGACTCTCACCCTGTGAGGGTTCGAAGTCTCTAGCTGAGACAACCCGATACTCCTTTGGGGATCATTCTATCGTGATCCTTCTCAATGACTACTGCTGGCGAATTCCTTGAAGGGGTAAGTCTTGGGTGGGCATGATTTACGGTCAAACTCTCTGTCGAGAATCTGAAGCCAACATGAACCCCGGGGCGGATTCCTAGAAATCCACCGTCTCCAATTCAACCTTCAATTCGTTCTACGCATTAGTCACGAGGGCACCATTTAGCCTGAGCATCAAGGGAAATTACGTCGAGGTATCATTTTTCAACTTGAAATTCAATCATTCAATCATTCAAGCCTTCATCGTTCATCATTTCCTTTATCAAGTTTTTGTATGATTGTACCGTAGGACAACCCGATACTCCTTTGGGGATCACTCTATCATGATCCTACTCAATGACTTCTGCTGGCGAATTCCTTGAAGGGCTAAGGTATTGGGGGGGCATGATTTACGGTCACATTCAAGTGATGCCCACAGTGAACCCCCGGGGACAGCCTCCCAGCTCGTCCCGCTCCAATCCAACCTTCAATTCGTTCTACGCATTAGCCACGAGGGCACCATTTTGCCTGAGTATCAAGGGAAATTACGTCGAGGTTTCATACTTCAACTTTTTTGGAAATTTTGAATTTTTGAATTTTTTGAATTTTTGAATTTTTTGAATTTTTTGAATTTTTTGAATTTTTGAATTTTTTGAAATTTTCCTAAGTATTTTTTTTGAATTTTTTTTTGAATTTTTGAATTTTTTTTAAATTTTTGAAATTGTTTTGGTATTTTGAAACTTTTTCATTTTTTTTTTGAAATTAAGATTGCCCCTCGCCTGAATCGAACCACCCCCTAGAAACGGGTGGACATGGAACATACCCACTGAGCTACTAGCTCCTGAAAATGTTAGTTTCGACCTGTGCCTTATACCTCGAATGTTCAGATCTGCTATATATTCCTTTTATCGTCTACCTATCTCCCCTCGTTAAAAAACATGGATTTATCACGGGAACGACTTTTTTACCCCCGTTAAAAAGCACGACTTTTTCTCGTCAGCGATTTTTTCAAAATATGTTAGATTTTCCTTTTTAACTTTTTACCCCCGATTAAAAGCATGACTTTTTCACGGGAGCGTTTTTGCTATATATTGAATTTATTGACAAAGTTTTCAAATTTTAAATCTGCTATAGTGTCTTTTTTCGGGTATAAAGTTTCTGATTTTTCGGGATAATTTCAGGACCGGATAGTCTAGTGGTAATGGTGAGTGCACGCACTACTACTACTAAGCTGAAGGTCCTAGGTTCAATTCCTGGCGGAAGCATTTAATTTCACATATCACTGCCCTTTGGCATGGTCTAGGCCCTTGGCAAGACCAACGTACGTCTCCGGAACTCAAACCGATAAAAATGAGTTCCGATGCCGGTCTAAAAGGGACCGATGAGAAGGGTCGCAACCTTCGGAACCTTGAAAAAATACACCAGCTTCCGCCAAAATCAAGGTTTTTGCATTTTTGAAAATTTTCGATTTTTTTGCTTCAACTTGAAAGTATGAAGTAACTGAACTCTGGAAGAGAATATTTCTCTAAGATTGACAACTTTCTGAAATGAAAATGACTTTTACTTCAAGTATTTTCTGAATGGTCAATCGGCATGGAGAAAAAGCAATGGAAGTGGTGTCTTTGCCAACGTGGTTCTACTTTCGCCTTCTATACTACTTTCACATAAACGTTTTTTGGTGAAACGAACATGTTGACAATAAAATGAGAAAAAATACTGGGTATTTAGGAAAATGGAAAAAAACCCATATTTTTCTCGACAAAAAATTCTTAGCAAAAAAATCGGTTTATTTTTTGAGCAGCTTTTGTCGAGATGTTTACGATCACAATGCATTTTATTTGAGTCAAAACGGATGGCTGGTTGTGGAGGAAGATATGTGGATTTCTGGCTTTCAGAGTATTTTGAGGTTTTCTCCCGACACAGGCGTTTCGGCGCGGAACCAAATTTTATTTTTCTTAGTTTGACCAATCTATATTTATCAATCCCAATGTTACGGATTTTTAAAAATGTACGGATTAAAAACACTACTATTAACACACTAGGCGACCCACGGTCTCCTTCGAATCTCAGAACACATCTCAAGTCACAGAGACTAGTTGATGCATGGAACGTTGCTAAACATAATCTCTCGAATTCAATGTTTGAACATCTCGTCCGTCATATCGATATTTGTTCCTTTCCTTCTCAAAACTGTTCCAAAGATGCTTCACGACACCACTATCGTTCGCTCATCCAGACGCTGGACGACTTCTTCACCAAATCCCATGTGGAAACAATCAAACAGACTGGAATATTTTCTGTGATGGTAGATGCGGGGGTTGATTCGAGTGGGACAAAATTATGCTCTGTTCTCATTCGATACATCTTCAACAACAAAATTTGGACTATCCATTGTGGACTGTCTGATCTCATATGTTCAACAACTGGACTCGCACAATACACCGAATTAACAAAAATTGTGGCAGAGTTTGGGTTGGGCATGCAAAATTGTGAAAGGATTTGCACTGATGGGGATCGGAGCCTCACAGGGATTCAGGTAGGCCTACATTCATCGTCACGTGCGTTCGTGGATGAACGAGGACAGTATCCTCTTTCATTTTACACCATTTCTCAATCTTTGTCCTTGTTTACCACCTTCTAATCTTCGAAAAAGAGGAAAAAGCGATTGGGAGAGAGTGAGGTGAAAAAAAGGAGATTGTGGGTTCATCTGCTTTGCCCACTATGCCTTCCGCGATCTCATTAATGCGTCCATGATCCGTTGTTTGCAAGAACTTCATCCATCCTCTTCGCCATCGACAAGATTGATGCTTGAATACAATTTAGAAGCTCTTCGTTCCAGATGCTTCGGATGGCAGTTTTTAACTCGTTGGCGGTATGGAGTTCTCGTTTGTTCAATTTTGCCTTCATATTCCCCCAGACATTCTCGATCGGTGACAAGTCTGGACTTTGTGGAGGCCACGTCCTGGTTGAGAATGGCTGTTGTGAGATCCATCCCTGAATCAACTTGGATGCGTGCTTCCGATCATTTTCTTGTTGAAAGATGAAAGGCCGCTCACAAAGCTGAATACCGTGATCATGGACGCATGTTTTCACCATTTGATGATATTGTTTCTGCTCCAGCTTGCCCTTGATGAAAACAAGATTGCCAGCGCCACCCCAGCCGACACCACCCCAGACCATGACATGAATCGAATGCTTGACGGTATGCAAGACACACTTTGGATTGAATTCTTCTCCCTTTCTTCTCCAAACCAAAATTTTCCCTTTTGGTTCTCTCAGACATACCATCGCCTCATCGGTCCACAGCACCCTCTTACAATCGATCTCTGCAAGAATCACTGCGTCTTCACGTGCTGTTGTGCATCGTGTGTACGTCCTTTGAGTTTGTCTTTTATGTCTTGGATTGTTCAACCAAGCCTTTAGGAAGCTCCTGATCGTGCTTTCAGATCTGTGAATCTGCCGAGCAACTGCTGCGACCGATTTCCCTGCCCTTCTTTTCAGAAGGATCTCTTTTCGGACGCTTGGACTGAGTTTCCATCGTTTCCGCATCTAAAAAAGTGGTTCGGAGAATGGAAGGGGCAATGGAAACCTTTTTTGGGAGCTTTCGAGGAACCATTCAGTTCATTTCTGCACGACTTTTTGCTAGTGTTTCGATTCGTTCCTTTTCAACTACAGATCTATTCTTCGACGTTTTTATTCGTTTCTGACACTAATTCTTCTCTCACATTCAGTTTATTCGATCCCATTTCACTTCAAAACTTCTCATTAGTTGTGAATTTGGTTTCTGAACGGTTTGGGTCAGATCAAGTGCACCGTTTTCCAGGAAAGAATGGCTCAACAATTCTGGATCTCGGAAGGAGGCGATTCATGAACAACAGATATTACCATCACTCCCAACAAAAACAATCTCACAACCAAACGAAACACGATGGAGAAGAAAGAATCGTTGTTGTCATGACGCTGAAAGGAATTACGATGCGATCAAGGCTATTGTTTCGAAGGATGAATTTCATTGTGACACCCAATTCGTGAATCGAATATGTGATCCTTTCTTTCGACATAAACTATTGGCACTGACGTCTCTTCTTCAAATCTTCTCAAAACTGACTACGAAACTCCAAAATCATTCCATAACTGTCCCACAAATGATCCAGGCTCATGAAATCGCCGTCAATGCAATTCACGTCATCAATTGCACTCAATTCTTTGATCATCTTCCGCAGGAGGACTCGACGACTCTTCGGTTGGAATTCGAGGTGATGCGGGAGATTATGGAAAATGAATGACGAAGTCGATTGGAGATTCCAACAATTCTGAAGGAGTTCTCCATTTTTGATCCGATGTTCTCCACTCCGATTCAACCATTGAATTTCGGCATGGATTCCTTGACAACTCTCCACACTTTTTTTTCCAGTCAATTCCAGAGTATACCGTTGGAAATCCTCCAAGCGGAATGGGAACTCTTCCGAGGAGATCTCACATCACCAATGTTGGAGCATCGCAATTTCACAGATATATTAGCAAGACTGGTGAGAACAATCGTGATCACAACGGTTCCTGTTGAGGCAAGTTTCAGCCTCATCAGGTGGATGAAAACTGTGCAGCGATCACGTCTTCTAACTTCTCATCTTGCTCAAGAACTTAGAGTTAAATACAACAGTGAAGAGCATCATTCTCCGTCTGACTTCACGAACTTGGCGACAACGTGGATTCGTCGCCACTACATAACCCAAACAGTAACTAGAACAAAACAGTCATTGGAGGACGCTCACTCTGACAGTGACTCTTCATTTTTAGTCTCATCTCACCCATTTCTCCAGATTCTTCTATTTGAATTCCTCTTGACATCAATATGCACAATGTCTCTGTGAAATATTGACAATATTGAAGAAACAACATTCAATTCGCTGTCATTCGAGAATTATCCACAACAATGTTTCTAGTCACTCGATTGATCATTTTACATGTCTGGTGATAGCTGTAAGAGCAAGATACTCTCAGACGAAAGCTCCTTTCCAGAAGGATCAAATTTTGTTTTTATGCCGACACTTTGATGACAGTGGGCGTGGTTGCCACTACATTGCACGAAAAACCTCTTTTGATCCTCATCACACACATCCATATACAGTCAAGAAGCTGGAGAAACAACTACAGATCACAGTCGATGACACATTGTTAAAGTTTGAACAAAAAATACTCCAATTCTGTGCTCGACATACAGTTTCATCCAACGCAGTCGGTTCTAACGAATTCAAAGACGTGGTGAAGGAACCAATTCATGTCGGGAAATCGTCCAGTCTAAAGGAAATGAAGAATTGTCAAAAGGTTCTGAATCGACGTCAAATTCCGGACCGATTGGCAAAGTTGGGGCGACAAACAGTACAAGATGCTCTCACAGCTAGACGTGGTCTGAGTGGAAGCGTAGTGATTGATGGAGGCACACTCTGGCATCTCCATTTTCTCCTCACGATTTTTGTGGCCCCTCAGACAACTTTTGAGCCTCTCCTCATCCACACATCCAACGCCAAAAATGATCTGAATTCATTATTTTATGCCATTTTTGCCTCAGACAGCGCAGCGATCCTCTCAAAACATGGAATCAAAGTTGTTGCATTCGTTGCCGATAATGCGCTTGCACTTCAGAATGGTCTCAGAATTGTATCTCAAACACGCATCGACCCCTCCTGTTGGCAGATGTCATAACCATCTCTTAGATCTTGCTTGGACAGACACTAAACAATATTGTCCACATCTCCGAATCCTTTTGGAAACTCTGCACTACTATTCAAGTGAATTTCCTCCGACTGTATCAAAATTACTTGGCTTTTGTGTGACGAACTTTTGAATAATGTCTTTTATACCGACCCAAGTGGAACGTTCGAACTGGAATGGTCGTTCGTCACTGTGATGTTTTGCAGTCATCGTCTGAGTCTTTTGATGTGAAACCTTCACTGTCATGTCGGCTTTGAATTCACTTCACCGATCACTTCACTGCAGTTTCATCTCACTCCAATTAAAAAGTTTGATCAACCCACAAAACCTTCAAACATTCTATTTATTGATCCACTTTTTTGTACAGATTCATGCGATACATGATTTAAACTAGTTCAAAGAATAGAGAGAAGTGAAGATCATGCATTTTGCAAACTTTGATCTACATGTTAACAGTTGACATGTCGTCGGACATCGATTTGTGTCATCTTTGTCAAGTCATGTCACGTCATCAATCAGCCATTCAATCATCCAACTTCATCGTTGTCATTTTTCAATTGCCTTGAGTTTATTGAGGTGTCACCAAACCGTCCAGTGTCACCCATCCGGCCTTTTTTCTATGAGCGACCATTTTGGTCAAACTAAGACAAAAATAAAAGTATAGAATTGTACTCCCACGCGATTCTGAGAAAACCTCAAAATACGTTTAACTTTACGATTTCACACATTTTTTTCAACTTTTTCCGCTCATTTCTCCACAACCAGCCACCCGTTTGAAATCAAATAAAATGCATTCTAGTCGGATAGATCTCGACAAAAGATGTTCAAAGAAAGATACCGTTTTTTCTAAGATTTTTTTGTCCAGAAAAATTTGAGTTTTTTCTAATTTTCCCAAATACACAGAATTTAATCCACCAATTGTTTGTCAAAATGTTCGTTTCCCCAAACAAATGTTTTTATGAGATCATTGATCGAGCTGAGTCAAGGGCGGTAAGTTTCATTTTTGGTTTATAAATGTCGAACTTTTGAATGAGGTCGCAAATGCTGACCCACTTCTTTACGACCTCTTCTTTTTTCCTCTCTCCGTCACATCACTTCAATTCACCTTGCTTTTCTCTACACCAGTTTCTTTTCTGATTATGAAATGTCGAGTGAAACGAAAACAAGAAGCTTCTGCTCGATCTTCCTGCACAGGTGTACCAGGAACTCTTGTCCGTGAGATGTGTACCCCTTCGAGAATGAAGAGCAGATCTTGCTAAAATAGAGTTGTGAGACATCGAAGAGTGTGCAGAAGGAAAAATTCATTTGAAATTCCGAACTAGTTGCTGAAACTCAACGACAACTCGATCTTTTGAATTTTTCATTTCTTATGGTTTAGATCAATTCATCTTTCGTTCCCTGAACTATCAGGGAAAATCAAGGAACCGAACATCTTCTTTCTTATGTCCACAACTGATCATCTTCTAACAAAATCCAACAGACGCAAGAATCTCAGAACACAACGAACAAAAAAGACATATCACTCACAACTATCCCAGGACGTTTCACAGGATTTCAAAGAATATACTGTATTTTTTCCACCATTTGTAGATGATATTTTATCATTTTATCTCCTTTCAAGGACCATACGGAAGATTCTCTCCTGACCAAAATGACCCTGAACAATCTCTACGTTCAACGAGCTGCCGCCACAGAGCTCCATAATCGCGTGAATAGTTTCTTTTCCCTCTTCGATTATACCCGAGTCTTTATTGGTATCTCCAGGAAAGTCACGTGCTTCAATACATTCTATTATTCGCCTTCATGGACTCTCCCGTCTTGTGGCAATTTTAAAGAATACACAAGATCTCGAATTGGAGGTGTGCATGCTGATTTATACATCTGGTTTAGGCTCACATCCTCGCTATTCTCGAAATTATCCGTTCGCCATTTTCTCTGATCAAATTCTCTCCTTTGCCCACTCAACCTCTTTTTTTCCTCACTTAGTTGAACAAACCGATGCAAGAGAGGGTTTTTCTGTTGAGGCATCGTTTAAACAACAGATGATTCGTCTTGCTGAACCATCCGACGATTCAGTATCACATTCTATTTTGGTTTGTTTTGTTAGTGGTTTTGATTCATCTTTCGGGTCCTCTCGTTAGGCGTGGAAAATTATCACATCCATCGCAAAAACCAAATCTGCGTTCGCTCTCAGTTTTTTGGGCAGTGCGTTGGGAAACTGTATCACAGTGACACTATCATACCTTTATTCTCACTCGGATCCACCATATGTTGCCATTCCAATTGCAGCTCCATCGTCTTCAGAACCGTGTTCGCCTCCAGCGATGCGTCGACCAAAGTCGATAACCACGTCCATTCTTTCACCACCTTCCTCGAAAACTCCTCCCTCTTCGCCGAACGGACGTGGAATTCAAACTGCATTTGCATTTCCACCTTTGGCTGCTCCATCGCACGTAAGACAGTCAAGTTCACCACCTCCATCTTCCACCATTCCCCATCACATCCTGCACTCTTTTGGAGACTCTAACACTCTCGCTGAGGTTTTTTGTGAATGCCTCCAGCATATGGCTCTCGTATCAGGGCCGACTTTGTTTAGTCTCCTATTTCCACCAGTATCTGCTCCCAAACCAAAGCAAGAGACACAAAAAGAGGAAGAGAAACGTCCCACCACTCCCCCAAATATTCGGAAGGGGAGATCGGACCAGAGACTCCATTCTACTTCACCACCACTCTCACCTCCAACCACTTTCACAAAGTCACCTCCCCCTCTCCCAGAAGCCCTGCCCATTACACACCTTGCCTCCTCCTCCAGCCCACGCATTGTGACTCATCTATTTACAGTTTTTGCGACACTAGCCGAGAGCGATCCAGGCAATACCATTCTTTACTCTCGCATTCCCTTCTCAGTGAAAGCAGATGGGAACACCATCGACGATCGTCTCTCATTTGTGGCACAGACACAGGCTGTGCTGCATCCTGATGACGAGGCCCTTCAGGAGGCGGTAGGGAGCTTTCTCTCGTCTCTGGAAGGTGACGCCATCGTGCAGAAGGTGGAGGGCCAGTTAGATCAATGGGAGAAGAACAGAAAGAACAAGAACAAGCGAGAACACAATGTTCTCACTCTCGCTGTCTTGACAAGAGCGCTGATGCACAGAGTGTCCACTCGAAAGTTCACAAAGCCCATCTCCCAAACATTGTTTGTCAAATACAACCCAACGACAACTCTCTATCCCACCATTGCTCGCCTGTTCTCCCTCCATCATGTCGGAATCAGCTCTGACGCACTTCAGGCGATCTTCAGAATAGCAAGTGTCACAAAAACAAAAAATGTTGTTCAAGAGACCTTTATTGTTCAAACGGTCATGGAACAAGTGCAACCACTGACTGTTTCACGTGCCAACTCCGATTTCCACCTCAGATTGCTGCGCTTGTTCTCGTTGTTCATGGGGGAGTTGCGGGACGAGGTGATCAACCCGTCAACATATTCGTACTATCAGCTGATGATCCCAAAACTCTTATTCTCTTCAAATGTCGACCTCCAAGCACAGATCCAGACCCTTTTCCAGGTTCTCTGTCCTTCTTTCATGACAGAATCAGTCGGCCCAGTCCTTCTGTCGAAATGTGGACTCGGACACTCAATCACACTGGCACTCTTGGACACAGAAAGCTTGAATGGGCTCTACGGAATCATTGAGCCTCTTCGACATTATGTTCACATGAAGAATATTATTCGGATGTTCGAAGAAGAAGGCTTGTATGAAGTGTGTGAGGCAAGACTACCGGATAAGTGGATTGACGAAGACAGTTGGTGGACTGGGAGATATAGTTGGTTTCTGCAGGTAGAGGTTGGAGTTAATTTGACATATTGATAGGTTGTGTCTGAATTGTTTGGAATTTCACAACGTCTGTTTTACCGATTCTTTTATTCGATCTCAGACGTCACTGAGATTGAGAACATCAAAAAAGAGGGGCGCAATTTGACATTTGTTTGGAAAAAAAGGTAAAATGGAAATGAGGAGACATAAAAACACGAGTGGAGATGTATATGATGAAGTTTGAGTGATGATGCTCCTGGCGGAACGTGAGAATTCCAACTTGACGATTGTGTGAGTGGTTTGTTCTATATAACGATGACAATCACCACAAAACATTCATAAATCCCAGGAAACGTGATAGCTTTCGTAAGATAGTTTAAATGTCTGCTATATTCACATGGAGAACAGACTGAACGATGTTGAGTGAATGCCACCGTATTTCCCATTCGAAATGTGAAAGTGTGGCATCCAACGAATCTACCAAACCACTTGGAGACAATAAGCCCAAAAGAGGATCATCTTGTGTTGTGGGTGTTCGAATTGTCAAGAGGAGACGATTGAGGTTGTGGAGAGTAAGAACCAGAAGATGATTCAGACTTTCTTCAGTGAGAACACGAAAAAGGACATGTAGATAGCCTTGTGAACGCAATGCAAGGAATATCTTGTCTTCTCGCATTGATAAGTGAAAGAGAATCTCGAGAGAGCTTTTGCGTAGAGTTGGCCTTCTGGAATCGATTAAGCAATTCAATAAAGTCGGAACGTTCCTCTGAATCATCGTAAAAAGCGTGTAACTATCAAAGAATTCTTCGTGAACGACCCAGACACCGATCTGCATGAGCATTTCTACAAGTACACCTGTTTCGCTTTCAGAATTACGATATTCACTTGAATATTTCTGAAATAGAAATGGTGACTCGTTTATACATTCAGAATACATTTGAGTAATCAATGTTTCATATGATTGTTCGTGGGTACAGTGGGGAAGGCAAAACTGCAACACTGACAGAAGCTTCTTTTTTCCATTTTGCCTCCATTTCACACTTTTTATCCGTCTTATCGTTTCTGAAAATAAACGCTGAGAAACAATCTTGTTGTCGTGACGAGAAAAAGAAACAACATGGTTTGATCGTCCAATCATTCTCCTCCAATCGCGTCCAGTCGCTCCTCCTTTCACAGTTTGACTTAATACACTCTTTCAAACTGTTTTTCAAATTTCTTCCACAATCAGACAAGTTATTCAGCCAGATTCGACAACTGTTGCCGTTCAGCCAATTCAAGGTGTTTATTGTTTTTGTGTTCATCTTTGTTTTGAACATCTGACAACAATCCTGCTATTCTCAGAATTTCTCTCTCACCAGACAAGAATAGCAGTCAAGCTGAAGTGAACACGACTCATGCCGACAGATCCCATCAAGTTGCTTTTCAATGGAACCAAACCAAGATTCACGTTTTCATGGTGTGTCCTTACTTTTTCTCACCAATTTTGTACTGAATGTTTTCCTCTCACCTTTCTCTTGCCCTGCTTTCTTTCTCTCTCTCAACTATAGCTGAAATTGTTCCTGCTTTGACACATCTCGAAACTATTTCTGTCGGAAATATGTCACACAGTCGAATCAGATAATTTTGAGGATCGCCCCGGACGTCACAGAAGAGTTTTCTGTGCGAACAGGAAAAAAGAGGATCTTTCGATATTCGAGTCAATTGACCTTTCAGCTCTGAATCCTGACTCAATGATACATTGTCTGAGATTATTCAGTCATTCAATTCTCAAACTCCGTTTTGAAAGCAGAAAAGACAACTTCAAAAATACAGCGACTGTTTCACACTCTTAAACTCGAAGGAAGGGACAAAATGGCGAGATATGTGAGAAAGATACCAATTTACATTTGTCCATTTCTTCTTTTCAATTCATTCAAAAGGATTATGTCATTGTGGATTCTCACTTTTACGTTTCTCCGCTTTTCTCAGTTTATCTCTCCATTTCGACATTTATTTCACTTTTATCTGTATTATTACCGAAATTGTTTGCCTATGTCGAATTGAGCAAAGAAAAAGAATCTATCCGACTGAGATCCGATCTCTCCCCAAGAGGTCATTTTGGGTCCTCACAGACCAACCAGGCTGTTTTGACAACGAGCGTCCAAAGGAGCACTTCCCAACTCTCCAAGGAAGAAAATAAACACAGTATGGTCTCCCTAGCTTTCTTATGTGGGCGTTGCAGTTTTATCTTCCGCACTGTATCAGCCCAGCCTAATAAGTGGAAATATGTTTAAAAATAGCGACAGACGACTGAAAGTGGTATATAAATGATGAATAATATTCTTAATTTGTGCCATAGGTGCAAATCGTTAGAGGGTTAGATGAACGAACACGAAGTCCGGGCCTGATCAGCAACGTCGCTACTATTGGATGTTATATAGCTACCCATCCATGTAAATCCATGCTAATCCCCATTTTACTCTCGTTCAGACGATTGCATTTCATGAAAACCCCTATATCTCCATATAATTCACTCAAAACAATGGAGATGGAATTCTCACGTATGTGGAACTAATCACTTCGGTGCCACAAAATTTCTTTAAACGTTCAAAGAATTGAGTAGACAAGTGATTTAAAATACTAATTAGAGTGTATTGGAAATCCCTCGCATGGAATAAATAGTTTAAGGGCTACAATCAAGAACGTCATGTCTGTCTCTCCCACTTCACCGACCCCTACAAATACTTATGGAGAGGAAAGCCCCACAGGTCCAAAGTCTGAGATAAAGGACGGTCTGCCTGGAGCTCATTTGAAGATGTTCCCTTTTTTGACTCATTTTGATTTGGACGTATTGTTCATACCATTTGGGATGAAAACACTTTTTCATTAAGTTTTCTCTCATCC
The DNA here is from genome assembly GCA_033064195.1 of Blattamonas nauphoetae. Taxonomy (NCBI): domain Eukaryota; phylum Preaxostyla; order Oxymonadida; genus Blattamonas; species Blattamonas nauphoetae. The sequence continues at coordinate 16,637 of JARBJD010000353.1, forward strand.
GAGATGACACTCCCAACTCTTTCATGTTCTTCAGTCATAATTCGAATTGTCCTTCTTCTCAGAATGGGAAGGAAAACCCATGAATATAATCATGGGACTGTTGAAAGATCTTCGCAATGGAGTTGATATTACTAGAGGATCAAGTTTATTTCACATATATCTTCTTATCCATACCACTCTCACTTGAACGGGCTCTTCCCACCATCCTTTCTGACATTTTCACTCTATGATAGTCCCTACATTTTTATTAGAGCCCCGGTCCCTAACAGAACGATTTACATCGTTTATGGACCATTCTGAACTCCTCCTCAGTCGAAGCAATCTCAAGAGTCCACTGGACAGGATGCTGAGTGTGACAGTGTGCATCTTTTGAGCTTTTCCTCATCCCCTGAATGTCAGACTTGGTTCTTTTCGGGCTGGCACGATCAATTCCACGGGGTTACTTCCCCATGCAACCCAACTCACGGAGAGGTTCGTTCTCGAGCTCGCCTGAGCACCATCTCTCTCATTTTCCATTTGCCTCCTCACTTTCTCCCATATCCATTATTGTTCATTGTTTTTCTCTGTTTTTTCTTCCACACAGTTCTTCCGTTGCTGGTGGGACCAAAGCAATGGAACCCGAACATGGTACATGGCCGAACAGGTCACCCACCATCCACCCGTCACTGCTTTCCGTATCGAGAACTCGGGGAGAGTCTGCCACTCAAATATCAGGAAGGAGACACACCCAACGAAAAGTGTGGAACAGGAGGACGGCACAAGAGAAAAGGATCAACAAGAGACCCCAGACAACGCCCATCCCAAAATTGCGTCAGTTTCAGAGACCTTGATTCCTACCCAGTCGCTCACAGCATCGTCACCAACCTCAAGCGACTCACAACCATCACCCTCGCATTCCCCCTCAGTCCCACTGGACCACCCCCACACTCCGACAAACACTCCTCCCACCGAACCATCATTTTCTGTTACAGGCGATGTGCAGATTGATATCACTCTGTACGGAAATAGTGTAGCTGTTGGTCTCGTTGGGATGGCTGAAGCCAAGATCAAGCAAATGGCAGATTGGGAGGGAGCAAAGAGCGAACCTGAAGAGACATACTGTTTGTCCTTCCCCACAGTGTGGTGTGGAGGAATCGTGTTCGGGAAGCGAGTGTTGGAGCTTAAAGGCGAAGTCGAGATTGTCTGCCCAGAAACGAAAACAAAAGCAGTGCTTTTCTTCAAAGGGAAGGTCTCTTTTCCTCTTTTTTCACTCGTCCTTCGTTCTCTCGTCATGTTCACTCTTCAGCCGTGGCTTTTCGGGAACTATCACCAAGTCTCAGGATGGGTGGGAGACCTCATGCCTACTGCCGATCTCAAACAGCATGCGACGATGGAGCTTCGCGGGAACTGGAAGACTCATCTCGAAATGTGCGATTTTCGTGAATTGGGCGGAAATGGAGGCGGAAGGGAAGATCCGAAGAATATGGAACAGCTGCGAGCAAAAAAGAGGAAGGAACCGTGGAAACGAATCTTTTCTGTTGAAACTGCACCTCAAACATCGATGAAAGTCGTCCCACTCGAACTGCAGGAGCCCATCGAGAGCAGAATGTCTGTTTTATCCTTCTTTCATCCCTTTTCCCCCTTTTCCTCATATCCTCGAAGTGTTTGGACGGATGTCTGTGCTGCTTTGCGAAACCACGACATCGACACCGCCGGCGTGTTCAAATCGAAGATCGAGAAGGACGAGATGGACAAAGCCAAAATGCGGCGCTACATGGTCGAGCAGATGTGTCGCGAAGACGAAGAAAGACAAGTCGAAGAAGCCAAACGCAAGAAAGAAGAACAAACACCAACAGACTCCCCTCAAACCGAGTCCACCACTTCAACCGAAGAACAGCCGACCCCGTCGTCCGCAGTATCCTCTCTGGACTTGACGTGCAAATCATGCGATCGATACATGAGCGTGTCACAACCAGTCGGTTCCACAGTAACCACCCCACAACCACCGCCACTCAATCTCATCCAGCGGTTCTTCTTTTTCGATGAAGAGAACTGTCGGTGGAGATGGAATCTGGATCCGAGGAATGGATGGAACGAGGAGGAGGCAGAAGTGTCTTGCTTCAACGTTGTCGACGCGAATGATGTGATGCGAAGGAGAAGAAGGGAGCGGATGGCGAGAACATCACAACAAGCATCGATGCAGAGAGATCGGGAGGAACGGATTGGCCCTTCGTTCACTCCGATGCCCCCGTTCTTCAACGGAGAGAAGTGCAGACTGGAGAGGAGAGGAGATGACGAGCGGGTGCGATCCTTCGACCCGACAGGAGTCACTGTGGGGGAAACCTGGCCTGAACACTATTTTCCAAGAGAAACGGAGAGAACAGATGATTTGTTAGATGAGAAGAGCTAAGAGGGAGGTACTATCAAGGAGAAGGTTGAGAATGTCTAATAGTGACACTCACCACTTATTCGTTTTCTTTGCGAAGGCTACTTATGAAATTGTTATGACAATATAATCTAAGGTGACAATAACAGTGGAGATGTCAACTGTTCATGAGATTCAAACCACAATTCTGATCAAGCCATAGCAAAAGTCAATCGCGATCATGAGGTACTTTCTAGCTGGTGTTGTATGCTTTCGCGTCCTGATGTTCATCACCCAATCATTTTCAACAGATGCAGACCACCTTGCTTGAGGGTGTCGTCTCCCAAGACTACCGTAACGTCCTTCGCGGTTTCTATCAGTTTTTCTCATCTCACTGTGATAATCGTTCTATAAATTCTACCCTAGACTTCATCAAGAGTGTTGAACCTGATGCCGATGTCTATGACCCATGGCTCGCTCATCCTGATCCAGCAAGCCTCGAAGACAATGAAGAAATCCGCCAAGTATTTGAGATGAATGTACAAGAAGCTGAAAAAAGTGATGTTGTCATTGCATTCATCCCCACTGCATCAATGGGCACTGCAATTGAGATTGAACATGCATGGAGGGCAGGAAAAACCGTCTGGACAATTTCTCCCCTCGTCAAGAACTGGGTGGTCCGTTTGTATTCACACAAGCTCTTCCCATCAATTGAAGCATTTAAGACATTTTTCGAAGAAAATCATAAACAGTAATTCTGTTATTAACGACTTTAGCCAACATTTCACGATGGATCGTTCTTTGACTGAATATCATATCATCTTGTCTCAAACATTACCTAGTCTCAGACACGACATGTTCTTGCTCAAATTTGGAAAGTAAATGCATAAACATGAAATGATTCATCAAAAAAACAAGAGGAGAAATAAAGAGATGTTCAGAGAGTCTTCAACCCCCAAACTAACATTAATGAGCAAGTGATGAACGAAAAACGTGTCAAAGATTGATGGATACTACTTTGCCGCTTCCATCTGTGATCGAATACCCGCTTGAAGAGAGTTCTGAAGTGTTACGTTGTGTAGCTTGGTCCTCTTTCTTCTTCTGTTCCAAAAGGGCAGTAAATGTATCTGTTTGATCAGATAATGAGGAGATATTGGGAAACAAACTGCACATAGTTTCAGCTGTGGTCTTGAATAATTCTTCCATCTCGTCCCGCGGAGACGGTTCAGTTTCTTTTTTCATTTGTGGTCCAACGAGTGGGGGAGCGTCGGAAGGTTGAATATGCGATGGGAAATGTGCCATATCTGATTGTGGAGGGGGTGTGCGTGTCGGTTCCGGTGGAGGTGTAACGATAACGTGTGAACGACAATCAGAAAGAAAATGAGCTTCTTTATCTAAGGGTTCGATGTGAAGAGAGAGATAAGACGAGAGGACGTGTGGATGTGAAAGAGGAGAGAGATTCATACCTCGAAGTCTGATTCTTCCACCACAGATGTCACAAACATCAGTGCGATTTCCACATTGCTCGACATGATCTATTTCAGAGAAAGTATACTTGATGAAAGGATGACGAACTTTCTGGAGAATGGAGAAAGAGATCAATGTCACAGTACGGACACGTTCCAATCTTTCGATTTGGACAAATCTCAGCTTGATGGCGTTCCATGAAATATGAATCCACGAGAGCATAACAATTTGGACATTCAATCTGAAGGAGATGACTTGAGAAGAAAAAATCGTTACCTCTTCGTGTTCCGCAGCTAGATGCTCCTCGAGAGCCTAAAAAACAGATGACATTTACCAGAAATAGAAAAATGACTGTTTTCTGGATGGGTTGCTTGCATTTTGGACAGAGGCTGATATTTCGTTCACAGAAGAGGATATGTCTTTCAAAATTTGTTGAGATAGTCTGTTGACAGTTTGGACAGATTGTTGATTCTGATGACATGACAAACGAAGTGGTAAGAACGGGTTTGGTTCGAGAGAAAAATATTGTACACCGATCTAGATGAAATTGAGTTATCTCCGGAGGTTTTAACAGACAGTCCGATTTTCCAGTATACACCAAATTTAAAAGAATCACCATACCTCTTATCTTACTGTTTATGCTGTCACTCCTCGATCAAAAACTCATTATAATTTTCTTCTTTGCACGTCATCACAAACGTCTCTGATTCGACTGTCCAGTGATGATCTCTCTCCACTTTGTTGTGTCTCTCTTTTCCTTCCTGTCCTGCACTCAAACACTTGTTGGGATCGACATCGGAGAATCAACAATCTTCGGGACAGTTTCATTTGATGGAAGCTTCCCAGCCCTGATTCCACTATCAACCGGAAAGTCTCCTGCTCAATCTTTATGTCATTGCCAGGAAGCAAATGTTGTTTTTGGAACATCTGCTTTTGAAAAGGTTCGCAAACTTTTATGTCATTTTTTTCCAGAAGCAAAAGTCACCACACTTTTCATCAACACCACTACAACTCCTGAACAATTCCCTTGAGATTACACAATCGTGCATATACCCGCCAGCTGTTCTTCTCTCAAACCAACTTCAATGGGTCGCATCGTCCGTCACGACTCCAACATCAACTCCTTCGGTTGTCCTTTCCATCCCTCCACACTCCTCCTCCTCCCTTCGTTCGACTCTAACATCTTTGGTTTCTGTTTCAGGCTTCCAAACCGCTGGCTTAGTCGAAACTGACATTGCTCTCGTATCCGCCTTCCAATCAGAACCATCACGCACCCTCCAGCCATACCTTTCTCCTGGACCTACCTTAGACGAAGCACACTTTTTCATTATCTGTGAAGTCGGTGCTAGTCACACAAATCTCATTCTCGTGAAAATTGGAGTATGGGGAAGGGAAAAAGAGTGGAATGTGCAAAGTGAGATCTTAGCTAGCCTGTACACAAAGGAGTTTTCGTCACAGATGTTGACTGACGCTGTGACAGAATATTTCAGACAGCAGGTCCAAAGCAAAATCGGGAGATCCACCATTACTTCGGATCTCTTCAACACTCTTCTGCAGATCGAGGCTGACAAAGCTAAGTGTCTTTTGACTGTTGCTCCATCATTCCATTCCTCACTCGAGACAGATACGGTGCCTCAAGTCGATATTCCGCTTACAATCTCGCAACTAGATTTCGAGCGACTTATATCTTCACACATCCGGGTTTTCAACAAAGAAATCACACTATTCAAACACGATATGGAAAATATATTGTCTAAAGATGAAGAATTCCGAAGAATTGATGGAATTGTCCTCTGTGGAGGAGGTGTTCGAACTCCTTCGATTCAGTCTGCTATTTCCTCCGTATTCAAGGCCCCAATCGTCCAAACACTGAATTTGGATGAAGCAGTATCCATTGGAACTATTGCACATATACAAGCTCTTCAGAAATATCAAAATCGAGACACAACTCCCGACAGGACAGGCTGGGTCATCCACCCATCCATCCGAAGTGAACAAGAACACAAAGGCAATGTGCTGAGTGTTTTTGCGCAAATGCCAAATGGAAATCTCCAGACTGTCTCATTCCCGCTCGAGAATAGCAACTGTTACAACGATCACTACAATCTGCTTTTCTCCATCCCATTCTCTTCTTTTTCGTCGGGTGGTCGTGGAAGTACACTCAAACATTACGTAAACGAGCGTCGCCATCTCCCAAGAGGCGACATTACCTCCAACCAAGATCTTCCACAATCCATATCAGTTGTCGTACACCACTATGACAGCAAAGATTCGTCCAAATCCACAATCCTGTCTTCTCTTCACGTGGCGGATATTGATCGACAGTCAGGGGTCCTCTTTAGCCGTTCTTCAAAGCCCTATCTCTCGTTCTCTCTCCATCTGGACGAGGACCATTCTTACTCTTTTGGAAACGTGAAGATGGCAATGTCAGCAAAGTCGGATGATCCATCTGATCCAATATTCCTACACTCGTTTGGAGACACTTTTCCGTCGTATGAAAGCTCAGACTCGTACCAGCCACCGTTTTCACTCAATTTCGGTGTTTCTCACACTGTGCACCAACTGAAGTCATCTTCCACACTTCCACAGTCGATTGTTTCTCGGCTTCCAGATTCTCTTTCCTTCCCGTCGGCATCAACTTTCACTGTCCTCACAGAATCGGATCTGACATATATCTCATCAATTCTCGCAAAACAAGCAGACAGCGAAGCATCAATGGAGCGGATTTACGAAAAGAGACATCAATTTGAATCGTTTGTCTTCGATGCCAAGGACAAATTGGGGCTGAGGAATTCTGCGTCCTCAGGAGAACATGGATGTCTGAACGCCCGTGAATTGGAGTATTTGGTGCAATTTGTGCAGTCTGTTGAGGAGTGGTTGGATGAGAGTCTTGATACAGTGAGAACCGAGGAAGAATGGGAAAAGACGGAAAGTCTGACTAAAACGACATTAGGACCGTTTCTGAAGAAATGTGAAGTAATCAGGTGAGAGATGTCTTTGTTGCGTTTTCATTTCACTAATGATTTTTGCTTTCAACTGCTTGGACAATAATCGTGGAGTGCTCTCCTCTCTGAGGTGGAGTTTCAGACGACATTCACATCTCTATCATTCATAAAACGAGATATAGCATCAAATACACTCATCGAAGTGTCTGAAAAACGTGAAAGAAAGGATGCGAGAATCGCAGAGTCTCGTCGGTTTCATCAATTCCAATCACTCGTGATGTCCACCTTGTCGTAGTCTTCCTCTGACCGCGAGCCCATCGACTGGAATGTCGAGTGTGACGCTCCCATCGATTCGTTTCGCCGATTGCTTGTTCCGAAATACGCAAACGAGCGCGTGTCCTGCAGAAGGATGTCGCCCGACTCTTTGAACTCCGACACAATGCTCGACGACGTTGTGCGAGTGTGTGGATATGATGAACGAGAAAAAGTGTCTATGATTTGTGGAGTTTTTTATCTTTCATGTGGTTTATCATTTTGTCTTTCTCAACAAACTGGAGACAATGTGGACAAAGAGTATGAGACATTGCTGGAGGAGATTGCTTTTGTTGATAGTGTTCGAACAGTTCCATTCGTGTTCCTTGAAAACGACAATTCTTGTTCCAGCGACATTGATAGGTTGCGATGTCAAGGACACTCGACGCTCCTTCACGAAAGTAAGCAGTATGATCGGAAATGAAGTGACTCCAAGTTCTGTATGGGAATACATACAGGGGTTTTCTGGTGCAGAAGGGACATGTACATGGTAGTTCGAGGCAAGCTTTGACTGGTCGACATTCCGAAATGACGTGCCCTATCAGCGTGGTTGTATTATTTTGTTTGGAACAGAATGGACAGTTGATTTCTTTCGGTTCAGGAGATCTTGTGTCTGGTTGAAAATCTGCAGTGCGAGGTTTGGCCAGGATCTGAATGACCTTCCCGATCATTGTAAGAGGGCCCGGATTCAGACGAACTTTCAACAAATTTTCTTGCGTTGGGATCAACGAATTTCGGATTTTGCATTTATCCAGATGAGAAACGAAACTGGACCATGGAGGGGTCTTCTTACAGAATGGACACGATAGTTTCCGAGTTGCTTCCTTACTTGCGGATTTGACACCTTCACATGTCTCGAAATGTTTCATCATTTCCTCCAATTTCACCTTTTGCGGACAGAATGGACATGATCCTGACACATGCTGGAGCTCACGTCGATGTGCAGAAGAAAAGTGAGCACGAAACAGCGTCTTTCCGAAGAAATTGTGGCAGAGATGGCAGAACACCTGGTTGACATCAACGGCGGGCCAGTGAGCCGAATAGACGTGTTCTGCATAAGAGTTCTGATAACATTTCTGACCACAGTGGCATTGATGCTGCTTTCCCGACACATTGTCACTCACACGATCGAAGACATCTGAATGACTGAACTGGAGGTGATCCCAAAGGTCCAGTGGAGTGGTGCAAGGAGCTTGGCAGAGGTGACAGAAGTATTGACCATTTAGTTCGACTGTGTGTTTATTGCAGACCAGAATCACATGTTTGATTAAAGTTGAGGGAGGCAAGTTTGCTTCTCCACAGAATGGACATTTCATGTTCGATGGTTGGTTTTGAATATCATTGAGTGTGTTTGGTGTTGGTACCTGCTTGTACGGTTTCGGCTGTGTGAGTGGTGTCTGCTGTACAATCTGTTGTTTTGGTTGTGCGAGTTGTGTCTGCTGTACAATCTGTTGTTTTGGTTGTGCGAGTTGTGTCTGCTGTACAATCTGTTGTTTTGGTTGTGCGAGTTGTGTCTGCTGTACAATCTGTTGTTTTGGTTGTGCGAGTTGTGTCTGCTGTACAATCTGTTGTTTTGGTTGTGCGAGTTGTGTCTGCTGTACAATCTGTTGTTTTGGTTGTGCGAGTTGTGTCTGCTGTACAATCTGTTGTTTTGGTTGTGCGAGTTGTGTCTGCTGTACAATCTGTTGTTTTGGCTGTGTGAATGGTGTCTGCTGTACAATCTGTTGTTTTGGTTTTTGTTGAGTTGGAACAGGAGGCATGACATCGGAGTGAGAGTGTTTAAGATGATCGTAAACGGTTGTTTTATTGCAGAGCTTGAAACAGAGCGGACAGAAGAAGAGACACGGCTTATCGTTCGGTCGGGACTCATCAACGGCATGTTGAATGAACGTGTCGAGTTGAACGGGATTCGTGCATTTTGGACATTTGATTTGTCCGGCCCTCTGTCCGATGGCGTCATCAAAGTGAGGTCTGTGCTGTGAAATGTGTTCGTTGTAGGCATCAGGTGTCGGTAACTGTCGATCACAGAAAGGGCAATTCGCAGGAAACTTGATGCTATTTCGTTCACATTTGAAGAGGAGATGGGTGGCGAAAGAGCGACGGGTGTATTGCACCACACAGAATGGACATTGAACTTTCGTTTCCAGGTATTGGTGTTTTTTTTGTCTGACTTCTTTTTCTTGTCGACGCTGTTCTTCTTGCTGCATAAGTATCTCTTCTGAATGCTTTTCGATGATATGTGCCTCCATTTGGCTGATCGGGACGGCCAATCTGCAGTACTCACACGTCATTCGCTCTTCGATCGTTTTCCTCTCACGTCCAAATCTGCTTTTCCCCAATGTTGATTTATTCTCCCCCGAATTCACATTGCTATCCGTCTCGATCATTGTTTGTTCTTGATTGGTCTGGCCCTGTGTTTGAACAACTTGGGGAGGCTCGGGTTGTTCCTGGTTGGTATGACCAGAAGTGGTTGGAGGCTCTTCGATATTCTCTTCCTTTTTCCTTGGTCTCCCCCACTTTTTCGACGCATGAAGCTGGCCGGTTTTCAGATAGTCGTAATTCTGCGCTGGAACAAGTTGAGGAGGCTCAGATTGTTGAGGCAAGTCTGCTGACGAGAGAGATTGTTGGTCAACCGTGGGGAGTTGTTCAGATGTTGGTGTCACATTTTGAGGAACTATGTTGTGACATGGAGTCTTCTGGCGGAAGTCTTGCCTTGAATGTTTCATATCATTCAAATTTTCATTCATTGTTGGTGGTAAATTTGGGTTTTGGAGTGCGTTTGGTGGATTTTGTGACCAGGCAGACTGTGATTGATTCAACACGGTTGGGGGGAGAGGTGAACTGGACCCTTCTCCGTACTGAAGTGTCGGATTCGGTGGATTTGATTGATTAGGAGGCCAGTACGGCTCTGACTGGGGTTGATAATATGGTTGGAGATTTGTGTCATTCTGCCAAGAAGGCGGTGGTGGTGCCTGTATGATTGGATATGGTTGTGGCTGAGGAGTGTTGAAAGTCGGGTGGATGTGGTTGGGTCGATCGGTGAAGGCGATGTTTCTGACCTGCGTTTCGTGTGCTGGTCCATCAGTTGTTGTGCCCTGAATCGACTCTGGAAGTTGTTGAGTATGTGAAGCACGCATTTGCAATGATCCCTTCCCTCCATTTTTCAGAAAATTGAAATCCATCCAAGTCAGTTCACAGTTAGACTCTGACAAGCCCTCGAACCAAGGGTGTGCAAGTAAGCGTCCGTCGATGGCAGAAATGCGTTGATTCTGATCCACAGACAGTGTTTGCTTGATAAAATCGCAGAATGCTGGTGATACTGGCTTGGTGGTGATGGGAGGAGGAGGTTCATTGACTTTTCTGGAAAATGACAATGGAGAAAGAGAAAGAAAGATACCTTCGAAGGGCAATGATTCCACCAGTCTGAAAAGGATGGCTGAGATAGATTAGAAGACAGAATAGTCAGAATACCGTCCTTCCAAAAGTTCGTAGGCGATGCAGCCTAACGCCCAGATATCAATTGATTGAGTATAAGGTTCTTCATCAAGAGCCTCAGGAGACTAGAGACAGTGACTAAAATTTACGAATACCATGTAGAGAGGTGTTCTAGGTTGAGTTGATGTGAATTGAAGTGAAAGGCATACCCACAGATAGTCATGTCAAGTGTTGTTCCGCCTGATGTTAAATTGTCCATTTGTCGTAGGAGACCATAATCTGAAATCAAGATACGCACTGTCTGTTTCTCAGGATCAAATGCGAGAAGGAGGTTGTCCGGTTTTATGTCCCTACAGGAAATTCCATGAAAAATGTGAGAGAAAACCGATGAACAAAGTTGTTTTGATGGAGTTGAGTGATTCCATGGGCTAAGAATTGGTATTGAAAGAAAAAATGGTCATACCAGTCATGAAGATGAGTCGTCTCACAAGCTCTTCTGGCATACCTGATTCCTGATTCTTTTCGATAAGTTTTCCAAGATCCTATGAAACATCGTAATCAAGTCTAATTCAAACCTCTTGGTCAGCATAATCCATAAAAAATACCATTTGTTTGGTTTGTGGACTCTGTAGAGCAGAATGTGTTGATGTGAGGTAGCGACGATTCTGACACAAACTGTAAAAGATAAAAGAAAAATGATTTCTAACTTTCTGAGATGCTCTGCCATTCCGTATTCTTTTCTGGAGATACGTGGATCGTCGACAACTTTTGCAGCTCGAAGCATGCCTTCTGCCATGACAACACAGTAGACTCTGGATACATAACCTCACTATAAAAGCTATACCGTCCAAATTGACCCTGCCCTGTTCATATTCAGAGAATGAGTGAATAAGATGTGGAAACTAAAACACACCGAGGAAGGCATATTGCTGAACATATAAGAAATAAAAAGTACAAACAGAACAACCACAAGCTATGAGGAGATCAATATCTGTAACAGCACCTTCTGTCATGATAAGAAAAGTTGATCAACACATCAGAAAAGTTTCAGGAGGTATTTCAAGAAAAGATTGCCTCAAAATAGAATCCAGAATTCTTCAGATGATCGCGATAAAACCAAAAATGAATACGAAAGATAACAAAACAATGATTGCAGAGAAGGAAGTTCATTCACAGTTACTGGACTGGAAAATCTGTGAGCGTGACGATCCGAGTTTGGAGATGTGTGGACTGAGACGATGTAGAAAGGAAGTCAGTCGTCTGCACCGTCGAGTGCGACACAACCGACCCTTCGTTCGACATCACCGACGACAACGACGGCTGCCGAGGTTTCGACGTTCCAAACGGCGAAACAGGCTGCGACGGTGTCTCAAAATGCTGCGATGGAGGGCGGCTCCCGAGCACCAACACATTCGCCCCCTCGCTTCCCATCTCGGTCTGCGTCGCTGCCTCGCGAGAGCCACGCAAGAACGAGCCCATCGGTGCAGTCGGGACAGGCCATCGCGAAGGGCGCAGGCCTCGCTGGTTCTTCTTCTCCGCCATGTCGTACTTGAGGATCTTGAACTGCACGTTCGTCAGGTCACTCCGCGCGATGCTCTCTTCCACCCATCCCATCGGCCCACTCCCAAATCCCGCCGAGTCTCGTCGGTTCCACAAGTCCCAATCACTCGTGATGTCCACCTTGTCGTAGTCTTCCTCTGACCGCGAGCCCATCGACTGCAATGTCGAGTGCGACGCTCCCATCGATTCGTTTCGCCGATTGCTTGTTCCGAAATACGCAAACGAGCGCGTGTCCTGCAGAAGGATGTCGCCCGACTCTTTGAACTCCGACACAATGCTCGACGACGTTGTGCGAGTGTGTGGGTTTTGTCGCGTCGGCTCGTCGTCGACGGAGCTCATCGACAGCACGTCCGAATGGAACGAGCTTCCGAAGTCGTGGAAGAACGAGGTGGTGGGTGAGTGTGTGACTGTCGTGTTGGGTGAGGGTGTGGGGATGTAGGCCTCGTCGATCGGCGGCTGCCCGAAAAGTGATTGGCTGTTGATCTGCGGCACTGACTTCTGTTTGAAGAACGGTGGATTTTTATGTGAATGTGCGGCTGTGTCAGGAGGAAGAGACAGATGCTCAGGATGAATCTGAATCATCTGAATCAGCAAATGGGTTTGTAAAATCGAATGCACGTCGAGATGATGATAGAGGTGGATTTTGATCTTGTGAACGTGATTGGACAACTTCCTCCTCCTTTTTCCGTTCGATTGGTTTTGTGGCATCATTTTCCGCTGCTAGTATGTCTTTTGGCTTTGTTTGTGTGGATAAGGTCGGCCTGTCGGCAGATTTTGGTTGTGAACTCGATTTCTTCTGTTCTATAGGTCTGTCTGAGGATTGTTTTGAAGGTGTTTTAGTTTCTGGCTCTGGAAGGGCGACAACCACAGTTTTCTTCTTGGGGCTATCATTTTTTTGAGCAGAAGGAGATTTTGTTGATAGACTGTTCGTTTCTTTCACAGATGATTTGTTTTCTAGTGGTTCTTTCTTGTTTGTCTTTGGAGTTTGTTCCTTGGTGCGCATCTTCGGAGTATTCGAAGGTGACCGCGTCACAATGGTTGACTGTTTTGGTTTAGCTGGCTGAGAGGCTTTTGGAGTCACAAACGGTGATGTGTACTGTGGGAGAGATTTCAAAAATGTGGACATCGAGTCCACTGGTGAGGGAGAGTCTTTTGAAGGAGAAGATACTCGTGGAAGGTTTGGAGAACCCTTCGGATGAGGGTCAGTTTTCAATGGTGAATTTACCGAGACAGTTGTATCGGTTTGTTCGAGTGAAGTTGACAACTGAACCATTGAAATATGAGATCCAGGCAGTCTTTGTTGCTGGGACTGCCGTGACACAGAAGCAATTAGTCCGAGTTGTTGTGTGATACTATCACATTCCGCATCGGATCGCTTCAATTGTGCTTCGAGAGATCTGTATTCATTTTGGTGAAATGACTGTGAAATGGCTAATCTGTCATTGCGTTTAGTTTGTTTCATTCTCTGAAAATGGATGATGACAGAGAGAAATTCATACAAGTTCCCGGAGTTTGTCCTCACGAGTGGATTCAGTGATGCTTGACTTGGATAAAACGAAGAATGTTGGAGGAGAATTCATCACATATAGAATAGTATTGCTGAGATTAAGAGACTCAAGTGGTCGTTTACAGACAATTATGAAGCAAAGACGTGGTCCGACAAAAATGATGGATCGACCGATTTGAAAAACGCAGGAGAATGATAAAATCAATCAAAAAGTTGAGTAAAATAGTAGATACAATATCATAATAACAATAAGATGTCACAAGATCCATCAAACAACAAAGTTAACAGAATGTGTACAAAGTGACAGATTGAATCTGTGGAGTCGACAAATGTGAGTGTCGTTGTTTTACTGTCTTCTCCGTTCCCGTTTTCCCCTTTGCGTTCACTGGCGAAACGAGATGTTTTCCTTTCTTGCGCTTGGGCGGAGGATGGAAGGAAGGTGCGAGACGAGACGGCGTAGAGAAAGATGCAGACCAATCAGGAAGACAAAGCACACTTAAATCGAGCTGGGAGTTTATTTTGCGAGTGTTGTGTGAACGAAAAGTCGGTGAAGAATCAGCACGCGAGAATGATGTGTGGGAAAGCGATGAAAGAGACCCCGTCGACTCGATGGAACGAATACTGGAAGGACTGTTTGGAGGCCGTTGAGGAGAAAGGGGGAGAAGAGAGGAGGACGACAATGGGATGAGATGAGGGCTTTGGCGTCGTTTTGAAGGTTGTACTGATCCAGACAAGCAAGGCAGGTGTGTGGAGTGAGGGAGGGAGATGGTTGAAAGGAAATCGTGGAAAGATGAGAGACACGAAGGAACAGAATCATAGTCAGAGAAAAGAGAAACAGAAGGATAGTCAAATAGAGACAATGTGGGGGAGTGGAAGCGGAAGGATGGGTTGGAGGTGAGAGAGGGAAGCTTAACGAAGAGAGTGAAGAGAGATGTGGTTTGAGGCGATGAAACCGATGGAGTGGGAGATGGGTTGGGAGCAGATTCCGACTCGAAGTGATCCTCACATTGAGACGAAGGTGATGAAGGGCATGAATTGGTGTTTTTGTCACTCGATGGAAGGAATTGGAGATGTTCGAGAAGATCTGTTGGAAAAGAAGCATACAGACCAGATTCATCAAAAGCGGATGACAGGAAGGGTGGAAGGTGATCGAGGCATTGAGCTCGGAGGGTACGGTCATGGACGATGGCAGTTTGAAGAGTTGGATGTGAGAGAGGAAGCGATGGAGAAAGAGACGGATGGAGGAGAGAGAGGAGCAAGGTGAAGAGAGATGGTTTGATGTGAGTTGTCTGAGGTGAGGAAATCGGCGCAGGAGATGTGAATGAAAGTGACGACGACGAGAGACGAGAGGGTGTGTGTGGCTGATGCTCAACCTCTCCGCACAACCCGGCCTCGTCTAACAACCTCAATCGGAGCCAACTCCACAAAACAGCATCATTCCTCGTCGGTTTTGGGAAGACAGAAGTCGGCGGCAGAGTTTTCACTCCACTCGCACTCTCCCGATTCTTCTTCCCATCTTTCGCTGTTGGTTTCTGTTTCTTCGCCCCTTCTACCTCGTTCGCAAGAAATGTGAACCAATCCTGGCCATTTTCGATGCCACTGTACAACCCACAGTTGAAGGGAGTCGGAAACAGACGGGTGAAGCGGCCTCGGCGTGCATACTCTGATTCAGAAGAGAGCAGACAGAGGACATCTGTCGTTGAGAGAGACGGCGAGGAAGATGTTGGGGTGAAGGTGAGTGGTTGGTTAAGATCTCGTTCGGCCATGTTTGTGACATTGACAAGATCTCTTGATGTCCCGAAGAACGCTTCCAGAACACGATTTGTGTCGTTCCCAACGAGTACCTCGAAAAGATTGTGGGTGGCAGGCGATCGCGAGAGGGTGATGAATGGCAGTCGCAATTTGGATGGTTGGGAGCTCATCAGCGACATTGGCCTGCGTCGGATGGGAGAGGAGAGAGAATAATTGTGGCGTGTTGATTCAACCACAGGGAGGACCCGGAGGGGGGAGGAAGGGAGAAGAGAAGCGGGACGTGGGTTGGAAAGAGTTGTCGAGCGGGCTAATGGTCGTCGCCACAAGTCTTTGTCAGACTCGTCTTCGATTAGCTCGATTTGGATTGACGGAACAAATCGACCGACAGGCTGTTGTTTGATCTCCTCTTCCTTTTCCCACTCCGCAAGTTTCGAGTGAAATATCGGCAGCGAAAGGGACGTTCCGTGTTTGATCTGAGAAGAATCGGTTGTGCTCAGAGCAGATTGTGAGACAGGGGGCGAGGCGAGCGAGATAGTCGGGAGGTCTGGGAGAAGTCCGAGCGAGGCCGTTGAACGTTGTTTTGTGGTCGCCGTTCGGATCTGGACAGGACCATTCTTTCTTCGTCCTGGACTTGACTTCAGAGGAGACAGAGGAGCCGGTTGAGGAAGCGGAGATGGTTTGGAGATCATCTGTGGAACCATCTGGACAAGTTCTCCAGTTTCTGAGACTTGGATGACTCGTTGACCCTCACCCCATTCTGCTGGAGCAAGTGATGGGATGAACTGCAGCGGGGTGGGTTTGGACCTTAGTTGGACATCGGTTGCTTCGTCACTGTCGCTCGTCTCAGTGTCACTCTCCTCTTTCTCTCCATCTGCGGCATTCTGTGCTTTTCTCAATTCTCTCTCACAATTCTCTCTTTCCCTTGTTCGACTGTTTTCAGCCATTCGATCGGTTTGAGAGCCCAAATTTCCAGCTGGATCTGAAGAAGAATTCTTAGGGGTGTGATTTTCCGGCGCGCCAATCAACGGAAGTCCAACTAAATTGAACAGATCGACAATAAGAGCGTGCTTGACTCTCTTGTCGAGTGGCGATGACGCCTGGAGGGATGGTGAAGTGTTGAACTCAAGCAAGTGCGGTCGGAGAGACGAGTCAAGAAGGATGTCCGCTCCGAACAGCTCAAAAGATGATGAAGGAGTGGTGAAGGGAAGTGTGGCTGCACCATCGCGAAGTGAGGGAAGAGCGCTGAGGACAGCTTTGATAAGAACGTCATGGATGCGATGGAGAACAACAAGCGGGTCTGCGCGGAGAATAAAATATATATAAAGGAGCAGTTGCGAAAGTGTCCATTTTGTGCCGTCTGTGTCCAGATCTCCAATAACAATGCAATCATTGGGATTATGAGACGAATTGTGGGGAGACTGAGTGGACGTGGAAAGTTGGTTTACGTAAGTTCGCATGCCTTCAGGTGGGATTGTTACGACTTGATCTTGCACAAGATCAAAGATCACTGGTCTTGCCGGCATCAAATATTCCTTCCCTGGATCCGTCCAAACTGTTTTTTGTTTTTTGTTGATCGAATAGTTTGTCAGGTGGGAGAATGCTTGATCCTTCTGTGCTGTTTCAGTCAGTTTCTTTGATTGAGGCTTGAGTAACTGAGAGTATGCACTTGTGGCGAATCTTACAAGACCTTCTTTGAACATATAAATACGAAGAGGATCTGTTGACGTCACAGCAACATACAGACGTAGATCAATTTTGTGTCCATTCACAACAAGTGGGTTCGCAAGATATTCTTGAATAATACACTTACGAGGAGCATTGCTCAAGTCTGCTGGCTTCCGAACAATTTCGATTGCTTCATTCACATTCAAGAGTTTGACTCCGATTCCTTTCGAGGAATTGGTCGGTTTGTGAATAAATCTGACTTGACCCATCTCTGCTGGTGAAAGACGACTGTAATTAGTATCAAATTCGGCGTTTAACTGATCAGAATCCCGTGGAAGGACAAAAGTGAGTGGGAAGAAGCCGAAATGAGCTTGACCGAATTGATCAGTGGCACGAGAGAGATTAGACGCCAAACGATCCTGTAGGATATAAAAACAAGACAACAACAGACTTTTCGTCCAAGATCGAACGTGGAAGGGAAGCGAGCAATTCGTTGAAAAGGTGAGAGTTCGATGGATGGTAATTTTCTAGTGAGACCCCAATACAACGTCCACCTAGCATCTCTTCTGTTGTGATCAAGAGAAAAGCCCGCGTTTTTAAGGATACAGCGAAGAATGGAGGATGATGATGAACTTAACTGAACATGGACGGAGTTTGAACGAATAAAGAAACAAACACAGGTTCGAGGACGAAAATCAGAGTCAGATGCCTCATATGATTCAACAGAAGATGATGAACCAAACAATATAAACGAAGGCTCACTTGGAAAGAGAGATTTGAACAAGTGAGGATATTCTGGTTGTTGAAGAGACATGGTGGGAATAGAAACGGAATCAACGAAAGTCATAGACAGAGATCGAAGAGATAGTGAGGCCAGGAACTAACAATGAGTAGCCTTCACTGGGAAATTTAAAAATGGAACGATCTCATTTTTCTCAAAAAATGAGTATATTTACACAAGATAATTTCATGAAAGTGATTGTGAATGAATACTCTCCGTCTCTATACATTCATGTTATGCGACGGACCGCTAAATGAAGGATCGTCCACGCCAGCCTTAATTTTCTCAATATCGACGTTATCTTTCTGGAAAACCTTGAACTTGAGCTGTCTATTTTTGCAGCACAGACACACAGCAAGGAAAATGACACCAACAGCAACCAATCCCAACACAACGAGAATGATGATGAGAGTGACAACTCCGACTTTGACGGGGGTTTTGCATTTCTCGATCACGGTGATCTCCTCCGCATGGACATCCACCTTTTCCAGCTGACCCTCAAGTAATGTCATGTTCTCAAGAATTGGAAGGGCTGAGACTCCTCCTGTGCACCACATCTCGTCAGCTTTTGTTTTTGTGTTGTACGACTTTCGAATGACGGCCTTCCGCTGTCCTTTCACGCACTCCTCGCGAATCACCTCTCGATCGAATTCTGTGCAGAGTCTGCACGCGTGTGGGGTCCTCCAGGTGTAGTTATAATCACACATGGACGGCGACTCTTTCAGAACAGGCGATGTTGTGATGGAGTCGTCGCCTGGCTTGACGCACGTCAGTTTGATGCTGGTCGACTTTGTTCTGTAACTGCCTTCCTCGTCGAAGCAGTAATCCCCATCCTCATAAATCAATTCCACGCCATAATTTCCAGCTTGGCCGGTCTTTTTATCGGCATTGCTGGTCGTGTCTTCTTGGACTTCCGGATCAACGTACTTGTCATCCTGCCACACCTCCCAATGCATCGTCCGGCCGAGCGAGTAGATCCAACCATAAGTTGTGACGAGGCATGAATAACCGTCGGAGGTTTGGCCTCCGAGGAGACTGCAGTTTGTGGTGAGGGCTGGAGAGTCTTCGGTGTTCACGCAGAGCGAGAGGTAGATTGTGTCGGATGTCGTTTGGATGGTGTAGGGACCGAAAGGTTTGTAATCTGCGTTTTTGGCAGAATAGCGGTAGGAGCGAGGTTTGGGGCTGCTGGCTGAGAGTGAGTGATGGGATGAGGTTGTGTTGGAGATTTGGAAATTGGATGATGCTGTTTGTGCCTGCAGGAGGTTTTCCAAATCGAAAGGCATGTACTGGTTGTGTGTATATTGGCACGTGTTCTGCTTGTTCTTGCACGACAAATGGTCTGCACTCCCAACCATTCCTTGTCCACACGCCAGACACTTCGTGCTTCCTTCCAGACTGGAGTAATGGTCTGCAGGGCAAGGATCACACGCCTTCTGCCCTTCCTTATCCTGCGAATGGCCCTTTGGACATAACGTGCATCGGGAGGACCCTTCCTCGGAGAATGTCCCAGCTGCACAGGCGGAACAGGAGACGGCCCCGTATCTGTTATTTTGGGCTGAGTCGTCCTGGTATGGTGTGTTGAGGATGATGGAGTGGATAATCACATAGTCCAGGTCGTTGTTGTGGACTGCATGTTTGAATGTGAAGACAATCTCTTCGTCGATGATAAAAAGAGGAAGGGTCATTGTGGATTTGACGTCCTTCTTCTGCGTCTTTCCTGTGATTGTGATGTCTTCTTCAGTTGTGATTTTCATCGAGAAAACAGACTTTTCCTGCAGATTGGGAGTATATGTGATCTGGATTTGGGTGAACGGCGTGTCGAAAGTCTGACTGACATGGAGATGTAATTTCAGCTCGACAGGAGCATTATGGTACCTTGGGGTGGAAATTCCATCTGATGTTGTGATCCAGTTGGTTGGGATATCGTTTTCGTCTGCATTCTTGGCTGAACTGGCTGCTGCTGGTTCTGGGCATGCAAGTGAAGTCCAACTCTCCAATTCAGAAACACATGAAGTCGTGAAATTGCGGAAAGTATTGTTATTGATGCTTGTAATCACGTCTTGTGGTTCTGCAATCGTTCCCCCAGGGCATTTCTTGCATTCAGCCTGGTCGCTCGCATCCTCCCCTTTATACGTCCCAGAGGGGCAAGAAATACACTCATTGTTCTTCAGATAGAAGCCAGGCCTACATTGTTTGCAGGGACGTGTTGTTGAAGGCCTGTTTCCTTTGCATGGTCGAATCTTTTTGTAGGTCACTATTTGGGTTCCAACACACTCTCCCAAAACACCAACAAAATCACTGGGCGTACACTCTGGGAGGGCGTTACATGTGCCAAGTGGATACACATATCCGTCGCATAGTTTGCACGATGTTCCATCGATGTACGATCCCAGAGGACACGGTTGGCAGATACCGTTAATTGAAGTCTGGTTGGTGGGACATTTTTCACATGAAACAGGTATGTTCAGGCCCGGATTGTATTCGATTTTTCGAATCTCCATCTGCGGAATTCCAGTTCCGATTGGTTCGTAATAAGATGTTGTCTTGACACAGATTGTCGCGGTATGTGTCCCAAATACTGTGTTGGTAGAAAGATCGGACCAAGTTTCAGAATATGGGATTCGTTGCTCTGTATTTCCAATGACGAGGTAGGCATCGACTGTTTGGTACAGAACGGTTGGGAAGCGATACTGAATGGAGAGATCCGAGGAAGTGGCTCGAACAGTGAAGCTAAATGAGAGGTTCGTTGTGACAAGAGGCACCAGGTCTGAGAGGATGATAGCGTTCTCCTCCAACTTGAAATGTTTCTTTCCGTTTGATGAGGACATCGAAAAGGCATTATCAGATCGAGACGTCTCTCCAAAAAGAATACCATCTCGTTTCGGTTGAAATCCCTTCTGACAAGTGCTGAAATCTTTCAATGACAGATCGAAATATTTGCCTTTCTCTGCGTATGAACAGTTAAATTCGCCGTATGAATGTTCGACAATAGATGGTGTATTATCACCGCATATAAAGGTGACATTCATTTTGTTGTCTTTGTTACATTCTCCATACGTAACCAGTGGAGTTTGACAGGCCTCTTCGTCTGAGAGAAATAAGAGAAGAAACCGAAAAAAAAGAAACTGGATCGTCCAAAACGGTAATTAATGCAATGAACCGCACTCAAGAAGAGAAAAACGGAAGGAATCATTGTCTGAATGTGATCACCCACATTTTCATTCGAATGGAGATTGATGAAAACCCAGACAACTCCTCTGACATTCAGTTGTTCAAAAACAAATGTACATACAATTTTTCTTCATTTTTCTAGATACAAAACTTCGGTTTCTCGGACAAGGAGGGTTCGGAACTGTTCATCTGATTATACGGCGTTCGGACTCAACTTTCTTTGCTTTGAAGGAACAAATTCATAGTTCGTCAGAATCTCTAAATGCTGCACTCAAGGAACTTGAGATCATGAAGTCATTGAAATCACCATTCTGTGTCAAGTTCGAAGAAGCATTCTCTTTTGAAAATCGCCTTCTGATCGTCATGGAGTACTGTGAAAACGATACACTCAGTACATATATCACACACGAACATCTTGGACTGATAAAGTTCTCTGAAGAGGTTTTTCACTCAACGAAATAATCAATCTCCATCATTTCTCACTGCACACTCAGGAAAAATGGAAAATTCTCGGTCAAGTTGTACTGGCCATCAATGATATGCACACATTGGGAATCCTTCACAGAGATTTAAATCCTGGGAACATTTTTATGGCAAAGAAAGACGAAGTTAAAGTCGGTATGAATTCTTCGAGTCCCCGTCTCTATCCCGTTTTATCTCCTCCACTATGCCATTTGTCTCCTTCTAGGCGACTTTGGTAATTCTTATGTCACAACAGTGAACCATACCCACACATATAGTAATATTGGTCAATTGTGTGCTTTTTTGATATGAATGGGTTGATTTCATTGTTCTTGACTGTTCTTCCACTATTTCCCATTTTTGTCTCCATTACCTTTGAATCTAGTCAATACCTTTCGCCAGAGACCTTGGAGAAAAACAAGTTACTTTTTTCGTCTTTTTGTCATTAATCACCCTCCTAGAACTCACAAACCATCAGACATGTGGGCTTTTGGTGTGATTGCGTATCAATTCCTATTTGGGCATCTCCCGTTCTCATCAACCAGCGCCTTTGAAATGCTCACAAAACTGAACAGTGCAGACTACATTCCTTTACCTCATCACGCGTCCTCTCTTTCTTGTCGTATTCTCCCTCTTCTTTTGGAGAAGAATCCAGAAAAGAGAATGACAGCACTGCAATTCTTAGAAGATCCCGAAATCAGAGCGATTGTGACAGGACAGGTTGCCCCATCAGTCCGAACATCACTCTCGGTTTCTTCATCAAATGTGTATTCACAACCAAGTGCCTCTCAGTCAATCACACAAACCAGACACAACATCACAGTAAGTCTTCTGAATGCTCTTGACGCAAGAAATACAGAGCAGATTCTCAAAGCTAGGCAAGACAAGCATATGGAACTTGATGTCACGGAATTTAGTTTTGAGATTCCAGGTGGCGATGTGAGTGATGGAGATGAAGAAATGATGTGGGCAGATCTGGACGATGGAGAAACTGAAGATGTGACTTCAGTTGTGTCAGTGCTTTTTCCAATTGATCCTGATGATTTTCTCAACAGCTCTGTCCGTACCTTTCTGCATCTTCGGGACACGAATCCAGGGAATCTGTCCTGCTTACCGTTGGATGTTCAATACGCAACGTTTCCAGAACATGACTTTGAGACTGATCGGATTCTCAGGAAACTGAACGAGAACCCGCCAAATCTCTCTGAGCAGGAACTTTCCATGCGAAGACAACTCCTTAGACAGGAGCTTGAAAAACTGGAGAAAAGGAAATATCTCCGAGAAGAACACATCATCCCTGAGTGCCGCACCCATCCGGGTGAGCGAACAAGAAAGTGGTTCCAACAAATCACTGCCATCTTGTTTTCTCCTTCATTGGGATTGTTCGAGACGGACACTAACACAGCAGATCGTTATAATATCGCATTTGATGATGATTCGTTGACGACAGAACGCAGTGACTTATTCACGTTTGCTGGCTTCTTGTTGTTCAAGGCAATCAACTCGCGCATCGTCCTCGGCATCCATCTCAACAATTTTATTTGGAGAATGCTCTGCTCGATGCGAATAAATCAACAAGACATCTTTTACATCGACTCTGGTCTCTCTCATCTCGTGTTTAAACTCCAAAACGAGGATCTTGACACCATCCCACATAACTTCACTCTTCGTGTCATTCCAGAGAAAGAAATGGACTCAGAAGATCCCAATGTGATTGCTGTGGAGACTGATCTCCTTCAGAATCCGATTCAAGATGCAGAGAATGGCACCATCGATCAGTTTGGAACAACTCGAATTTTGCTGAAAGAAGAGGGAGACAAGATCAGACTCAACAAGGCTAACTTTCCGGAGTTCATTGACCTCATTTGCGAATATCTTCGAAAGACACGGAGATACGCTGTTGTCAAAAAAATGGCTCGTTCATTCACATCGTTCTTCCCGCCGGATCTCGTCCTTCTCCTCCACCCCGAAAACCTAGACAACCTTATAAAGGGTCATGCTGTCAATGTAGCACAATGGAAGGAACAAACACACTACGATCCACCAGCTTCATCCTCACATCCCACAATTCAATTATTTTGGGATTTCCTCAACAATGTGAGTTCCTACCGTGCTGGATTAGTGTTTCGGATGATCACTGGATGTGCTTACGGTCCACAGCATTTAGATGAGTTGAAACCGACGTTTTTGGGAGACATTCGATACAACGAATCAGGAACATCAATCATTTGGAGGACCGGGCTCTGGATTGAATTGATTCCAGAAGTGGACGATGACGGTATTGTGAACAAGCCGGTGGGGGATATGAGCAGGTGTCGATTACTTCTGCCGATGTACCGGACAAAGGAGGATTTGGAGGTGAATATGAGGCAGGCTCTCAAGAAGGAAGAAGAAGAGCAAAGAGTCTGGTTAATGGAACAGGAAAAGAATGTTATTCGGTCGAAGTAATTAATTTCTCTGTTTTTTTATTTTCAGACAATTTTACGTTTTCTGAGATGTGACTTATCGATTTTGAAGAAATCCCGACGATCAGACCCAACACATGATTCTTCCTAGACATCAAATTAAGAAGCTGATATTCCCTTTCATACAATAGTAATTTCTCCTAATGTCCAAGCACATATCTGAACCTTTTATGATATCGTCATCCACCCACTTCCCACCCGAGAATAGCGACAATCAAAGCTTTACCTTGAAAGACGTGAATGATCTCCAAAAACTACTCATTCAACTCTTGTGTAACGGATACAGTGCTGTTTGAATAATTTATTCATTCTGTTTTCAGGATATTTTGTCTCTGTTCGTCCAATTCATCATCGAAGCTCATCTGAGACTGTACCACTCACGAGATAAAACCCCAATTTCCATTCAGTCATTCTTCATCAAATGGAATACGAAGAATGTCCTCCAATACAAACAGATGAAGGAACACTACTCGACCGATTCGAACACTTTGACAATGGTACCGCAGCCTCCACTTCTGATCGTTGAACGTGCATCACCATCCATCAATTCGGCTAGAGGCCATGTCAGAGATGCCGAACGTCAACATCTCACCACCATCACAGGATGGTTTTCTGAAAGTCTCCAACACCTCCTCCCCTTCCTCCCGGAATCACATGATCTACACCACGAAAATCCCGAAAGAACTATTTCATCATTTCCATTGCAAGGTGAAAATGTTGTTAGTCTCCTAAAATGTCTGAACACTGAGCCTTTCAGATCAAGTCCATCTGTGGAGCTGTTGGATCAACCGCTCTTCATTTCGTCTTTGATCGCAGTAGCTAGGTATCATAATCCAAGTTTTTTTCTTACACTGTCATCACATTTCACTGGGAGGACACCGTCATCTAGCTATGGCTCGCGTTCGGATTCAGAAAGCTTTAATGACCTATCATCGGCCCACCATTCAGAAGATGCAATTTATTCGAATATGCCTTCTTCGACCTTTGTAGATGATGACCTCGATTCACAAGCTCCTTTCCCTCCATCTCCTGGACCCCAAATTGACCCATCACAATCGAATAAAAGGACAAGAGACCCATTGCGCGATAAACTAATGAATATTTCTCCTGGCTGCATCTTCGACAAATTCATCACATGCATCATCTGCTCCAGCACCTTCGGAAGAAAGTGTGATCAAATCGAACGAAATACGACCAACCAACACATAAGCACGGACCAAGGAATCCCATGGATCCCCTCTATCAATGATGTTACTCCTCCATTCTCAATCGCGTTTACAGCTCATTCTGGAACAGTGGGCCGTTCTCACGACAATTTCATCTCATTCACTGAAGGAATTGAAATAATGAAACAAAATGGAATGATCATCACTCCCTTTGTACGTTTTCTTTCTTGTCTGTATCTTTTCAAGCAAATTGTTACATGGTTCGTCCAAGGAATGGCCGGACTCCACACTCGATCACTGCTAAAATTCGTTCAACCATCTTTCACGAAGGAAGATATATTCTTTGATTCTTTGTTTAATCTCAGAATTTGTATGTTTTGACGTTTGGTAGCAAGTTTTTCCTCATCTTGTTCGAATTATTCTTTCTTCTCTCTATCCCTCATCTTGAGATATAATCCTCTTCATCTAGGTCACTTATCTGATGATTTATCAACCTCGGAAGGTTCTCTGTATCGTACGTTCGATGAAAAATCCCATCAGAGTGAAACGGAGGCTGCCAGAAAAACTTTCGCAAAAATCTTCATGGATGTTATTCTTGGAATGTATTATCGGAATAATCCACTGTTTGGGTCGCAAAGTGTTCCCTTACATCAAGTCATGTCCTCTATTTCCGACGAGACAAGCTCACAAAATAATACCTCACTCGCACTGCAGGATGGAACCGAGGGCATTGGAATTCCAACATCTCTTGTACACTCCATTCTCATTCCAAGAATTGTCTCAACTCTCCACGACAAACATATCGTAACGTTCTCGCATATAGGTGAGAAGATAAAGAAGGAGATCCTTCATCCACCTCGAAACGACCCTCACTCCGATACAGAAGTGAAAACACTGACTCTGTCCAAACTCCAAAGAAAAGCTCTCAAATACATCATCAATTTCAGGAAACAAAGCATCCTCAGCTACTCCAACTTTGACGATGTTGTGGATGGTGTCTTGAAGGTTGTGACATCGCCGATGGTGGAAGAGTCAATGATGTTCACAGATTATGGTCTGGAGGAGTGGAAAGTCTTCATGGTTGTCATTCTGAAGATGATCGAAGAGAACACAGAAGAACCAGACCGGAGGGTCGACACGAATGAGGACGAGAGAGTGAAAATGTGGTGGGAAGAACTCGTCACTACCACTGCCCCGAATCAAGGCGAGCTGGCAGATCAATTGGAGGAAAGTGACAGCGAACAGAGTGCTGGGGATGATTCGAGCATCTCCTCGTCTTTGAATGATACTGCGTCAACGACTTCTTCGGATCAGCACTTTCCCCGCGATGAACTCGGCTTCATTATCGACCCACCGTTGAATGATGCAGATGACTCTGAACTTGCGTCAGTCACATCACATCTTTCTATGCAATCCCGGATTCCTCAGAGGATGCCACGTTTTGTTTGATAATTTATTGAATCATTTTTTGTTTCCATTGTGATTTCTGAGCTTTTGTCATGTTGGTTTTTCATGCTCTTAATGTTTTCTCTCAGAATCCACTGGCAGCCTTCTCACAGCCACCATTCTTGTCTGTCGTCGAACACCTCAACTGTCTCCACCACTATTCCATCACCCTCACAACTCACATTGGTTCCCCTGAACCTGATTTACCTCCCAAATTCGATCTTTCTGTCTCTTCACTTCATTCACAATCGTCAAGTCACCTCAGTTCAACGTCCTCCCTCCCAACAGACACTAAGCTACGGGGGATACTTCAAACAGTAGTCCCATCAGCCTCAGATAATCAGCAGGGTGTGATGGACACTCGTGCCACCCGAGTCTTCAGACCATTTTTGACGAGTCTGGTCAGTGTCAGACCAGAGCAAGTATTCCGTGCTGAGGATCTCCTGTCACCCTTACGTACTTTATTCATCGACGTGTTGCTTCCATGCATCGAAATCACATCTCGTCCAGGCCAACTCCACCAGATCGTTCTGGACGAAATGTTTATTGTCAATTTGCTACAATTGGTGGGAAGTCAAGACCTTCTCACAGCCGGCGTCGCTTTCGAACTCTGCCAACGTTTGCTACCCCATCACCTCCCCCTTTTCATCTCCACGTGGGATCGACTGTTTCACTCGTGGCATGGAAAGACTGGTGCACAAGTTACGGTCGCTCTTCAAATAATGGATTCTTGGATCCCACCAATGAACCATTTCAGACTTCCTTCTTCATTCAACTTTCTCATCGATGGGGGACAGATGCAGACATTGGCATACACGACGATTAAATGGGGCGAATGGGCTCGTCTGAAATTTCCTGAAACATTTCTCATTGAGGCTCTTCGTGTCCTGTGCCGTGCATCTGTAGTGTTCCCAAATTCGTTTTCCGATTGCCTTTCTTGGGAGGATGTTTTCAGTCGCTTCTCACAAACAAATCATCTCTTCGTTCGAGCCAAAGAGCGTGCGGAAGATTTGATAAATCAGGAAAGATGGGGGGAATTGGAATCTCTGATCTCGATGGTTCTACTCGCCTGCCATCGAACTGGCAAACAATTGGACCCCAGTCTGGGACAGATTGTTGCTGACTATGCCATCTTACCACTCAACCATCTCTTCGCACATTGGTTCATGTACCGAAGACCATTCAGCCAATACTTTCTCACTCCGCTCCATCTGGACGACTTGATGAAGCGAGTGCGAGAAACTCCTGGACTGGAGAATAACCAGAAGACTCAGTATACTGATCTGTTGACAGCCATGATGAGGGACAGAGATTCGGAGAAGACCATCAAAATCAGCACTGATCAAAACGATGTCAGAGCTCGATCCACTCAACGTTCACCAAATCTGGATCAAGTTAACCTCCAAGATAACTCAACTACTCGTCACCAGTCCACCCCTAATGTGTTCGACAATTCGAACCAACAACTGTCATATCCCTCGCCAGCGCAGGATGAATATCCAACTCCATCCTCCGATCATGTTCAATCCGATTATCGTCCCCCACAAGCCAGCCAAATCTTACACTTTCCTGTGCCACTCCCTCACTACCTCAGAGGTCGCTCTCCACCAGCTTCTCCTCATCACGTACCCTCTCCATCATTCGATGTTTTTTCGCATATTATTCAGCAAGTTCTCAACTTCAACCTGACTCAGAATATTTGGGAGAAAGTCCGTTTCTTCCACAAAGAGCGGCGAGTGGAGATTTATAAAAGATTGCCGACTGTGAGCTTTTTAAGAAAAGAAGATCAACCGATCGACCAACCATTCACAATCCCAGTCCCTGTTTGTCCTCATCTCTTCTCGTTCTTTGCATCGTGTTTCTCTCTTTTTCATCCATTCCTTCGCAGGAGTTCATCAACATGTTCAGAGCATGGTCACATCAACTCCGTTTTGATCCGCATAACGTGACCGAATGCCCTGTTCTGTTCAACCACGAGTTCAGAATTAGCTATCCCACCGATGCACCCTCATCATTGGCTCAATCATTGCTGAACCTTGCGGTACTGTTCCACACTCAAGCGGACATTCGCCTGAATCATGAGACGTCCGATCTACAAGATGAAGACGAAGCTCGCCTCAGATCTTTTGTTCATCAGATGATAGAAATTGAGAACAATCCAACCCAATTTGTTTGACATTCTTCTCATCCTCATGTTTCTCTCATTCTCATTCAGGAATCATTTCATTTCCTCAACGAACAACAGTTCATGTTCACAACGGACAAGCCTCAGCAGGCTCCCCTCACTCACACAAACCCACCATCCATCTCTGTCCAAGACTCAGGCTGGACTGTTGCCTTTCGTCCTCCCGAACAATGCTGCCAGTTGAGCAATTCCTGCCTGCTACGTTCTCCAGAAGAACAGTTCAGTTTTTGCACCATCGAATATAACGGCATAATAATTGAGACTGACAATCAGAAAAAGTTCTTTTCCATCTGTCAAACTGTTCCCCGACCTCAAAATACGCCGAGATGATGATTCTCCAAACAACGCATCACTCAGAAACAAATCTTCAAACAGTTACTGCACAGCTACCAGACGAATTCAGATTGAATCGTTTTTTTGTTCGTCTATCTCAATGCACACACTGATTTGTTCCCCAATTCAATCCAATAGCTGTCTTCTCACAACCCACCGGTCGGGCAGGTCTTTCACATTCCTCAGCCACAGTCGAACCATCTCCGAACTCGCTCTCCTCCAGCTTCTCCCCATCACACACACTCTCCAATATTCGATGTTAATTCGCTACATTATTCAGGAAGTGCCCAGATTCCACCAAACTCAGAATGATAGGGAACTTGTCATCCCTTTCATCGTGTTTCTGTCTTTTTTCTCTCGTCACATCGACTCAGAGCTTTCGTTCGTCTGTTGGAACAACTTGGCACAAATCCGACTAACTTTGTTTGACTATCATCTCATCTTCAAGCTTCTCTCATTCTCATTCAGGAATTATTTGATTTCTTCAACCATTCACAGTTCACGTCAACCATCCTTCTCCAGCACAATGCTCCCAGTTGAACATAGATTGAAGCTTTTTTCTTTCCCGTCACAACTCGCACTATTGCGATATTCTTGTTCCTCTAGTGGGGCAATGATGTGTAGAAGCAAACTTTTCATTCACTTTTTGACTCCTCATTTTTGTTCATTTCAAAAATATGTATTAAATACATTTAAATACTTCGGGCGCATCAGTTCTTTTTCTAAAATCGAGGAAGATCATAAAAAAGAGAGTGAAATGAAGAATCAAGACAGTACTGAAAAAACTAATCAACCACGCCCATCTCCTCATCCCACGCTTCTTGAGCCCACTTAGTCGTCAGCTCTTTGAATAAATCGTCAGTCACATCTTCAGCGATCTTGTCAAACCATTCCTCCTTCTCCACACCTTCCAAACACAGCATTTGTGTCCATTCATCCTCCACAGCCTCCAATTCTCTGTTCAGGACTCGCACCATCGCTTGTAGTTCCTTCTCAGCTGCAAACCCAGTGACATGACCCAACCGCCTTTTGCTTCCCTCTGCCAACACTTCTCCATTCCAGTCCTCGTCCTGGAATGCATCATATCCTTCGTCGTGGAATACTGCCTCGATCACGTCGAGTGTCTGATTCCTGCCGACAAATGTGGCTTGTGCGATCTGAGGCGGTTGCAAGCGCAGTCTCTTCATTCCTCGCTTTCGCTGGCTGTGGCTACGGGCAGCGAGGGAGAGGTCGCGCGTGGAAGTGTTGGTTGGCTTGATTGGAGTGGTGAAGAGGTCGAGCGGGTCAGACAGGTTGGCTCTCGGCTCAAGCGAGCTTCGGACAGAAGAGCCGAGTGTGAAACCGAGCTGTCCAGCGACAGTCTGAGTGAGAGAGGGCGGGATTGTCTGGTTGAGGGGAGCAATGGTGAACTGATGGGGGAAGACACAGTCTGAGAGAACCTTCTCCACAAATCGGTTTGTGTTGATGATGAATGAGTTCAGGAGAAGACCAGCTTGGGCGTCTTTTCCTTTCTCTTTGCTCTTCGTTTCTGATTGTTCGTCCCACTCCTCCTTCTCCTTCCCATCTTCTCCTTCTCCAACCACAAACAGTTCTTTCGTCTCCTCTGTCCTCTTCTCCATCCTTCCCACTGTCTTCCATACCATCGACGACAATTTCTGAATCGATAGAATGTCAATCGGGTGCAGAACCGAGCCAGCTGAGATTCCGTCAGCGATGACAATGCTTTTGGGATCGTTGAGAAGAAGCTTGCTTTCTGCTTGGCGGTCAGACATGACGACGAGGCGGTCATGCGACAGAGCGATGAGTTGGCGTCGTTTCAATTCGTTGAGCTTCCAGTGTCTGTCAGGCTCTTCCATTCGAGTGATGAACGTCTCAATTTCCTCCAGAAGACTTGACGCTCGGTCTCGGAAGGAGAGAATGATGCTCTGTTCGAACTTTGTCAGCTGAACCACACCGCTGCCTTCTTCGTCACAGAGCAGTGCCCCTTCATGCTCATCGACATCTGTGAGCCCCAACGCAATCACCGAATTCTCGACGATTGTTTCGAAGATCTCAGTCAATCCTTTCTTGAACAATCCGAACGGGACGAGACCATTCTCCCGAGCGCCACTGTCCTTGAGGAAGTCACTCTCTTTCACCAACGCTTGTGAAAGGTCACCGTCTTGTCGCTTCCGTTTGAGAGTGACAGAGAGGGGAGCCCCTTCAGAGAGAACTGAGAGGGCGAGTGACGCGTTGTGGAAGGGGGATGCGTTTGACATGTTTGCTTGGAAGGAACGAGAGAGCGTTGGAGTGACGAACTTTGGTTGGAGGATGCTTGTGGTGGGTGAGAATGTGGATGAGAGTTGGATCGGTCCTTCTGGAGTGAGATGAGCATTCACGGATAGGTCAGCGTCTGACGCCAGGCGAGCGAGAGATGGCGTTGGGAGGGTCATTGTTAATGAAAGTCCACCTTTGTCGAACTTCTTCCCTCCCGTCTCTTTCTCACTTGCCTTCGCCAACACTCTTGTCTGGATGGACGAGTCGAGCATTCCGATTGTCGCACGAAGGTCCATCTCTTTCCCTCTTCCTTCGAAAACGTCCTTCCTCTGATCCTCTCTGAGACCCTCGGCGTATATGTCACACCAGATCTCCTCCACCACCGCTCCCACAATCTTCCCAAAATTGAGCAACTCCCACTGCACTCCTTTCCGCTCCTCTTTTGGTGCCCCAACGTCGTCCATGTCTTCTTCGGGTTGTTCGATAAAGCTTTGCAGGCTGTCGTGCACTTCTGTCTCATTCCTCGACCAATGATCGACACTGGAATCGCTCTCGTCTTTGGATTCGGCGGTCCAGTCGTCTTTGATGGACGGCTCGGCATCGGCGAGTTGTTGGACGTGCTTGTTGGGCTCTTCGGAGGTGTCGGAATCGAAGTCGGTGTGTTTCGTGACTCCGCTCTCCTTTTCCTCATCTGATTCTGAGTCTGCCTTCTCCTTTTCTTCCTCTGATTCTGAGTCTGCTTTCTCCTTTTCTTCCTCTGATTCGGAATCTGCTTTCTTTGGGGAGTCCTTTTTTTCATCTTCAGAGTCTTCAAACTCATCCGAGCTCTCTTTTTCAGTTTGTTCTTTCTGTTCCTCTTGGGTGTCATCTTTCTCATTGTCGTCTTCAGACGAGGAGTCAATTGGAGGGATGGTCAAAGTGATTTCGATCACATCAGTCTCTTCTTTCTTTTCGTTCGGAGTTTCTTTCTCTTTCTCTTCCTCCGATTCTTCTTCCTCCTTCTTCTCCTCCGACACAATCGTGGCGGGCTTGTCCTCTTCCTCTTCGTCGCTGTCAGAAAAACCGAAAGCATCTCTCGATTTTTGCTTCTTTGCTTCTGTCTTGTTGTCTTCGCTGTCGTCGAAATCATCACCCCAACTCTCTTCCTCGCTTTGTCGATCAACATCTTTCTTCTCTTCCTCTTCTTCTTCCTCCTGTTTCTCTTCTTTCACCTCTTCCTCTTCTTTCTTTTCATCCTGATCAGATTCGTGCTCTGACTCAACTTGTGGTTCCTCGGAGCGGCGAGTGAATGAAGTATGGGGATCCTCATCAGTCCACTCACTGGTCGATTCATCCTCGTCTTCCCCTTTCTCCTCTTTCTGTTCTGATTCACTGAACTCCTTCTCTTTCTGTTCTGATTCACTGAAATCCTTCTCCTCTTTTTGTTCTGATTCACTGAAGTCCTTCTCCTCTTTCTGTTCTGATTCACTTAAATCCTTCTCTTCTTCATCGTCTTTCTTGTCATCCTGTTCATGTTGATCTTCAGAATCATCAAAGTCAGTGTTGGCATAGTCGGACGAATCTCGTGTTGATTGTGCTTGTTTTTGTTGCATTTCCTCTTCCTCTTCCCTCTCACGTTCTTTCTCTTCTTGTTTCCTTCTTTCCTCCTCTCGCGCTCTCTCTCGTTCTTCTTCCTCTGCCTCTTCTCGTTGTCTTCGCTCTTCTTCTTCCTTTCTCCGTTTTTCCCGCTCTTCTCTTCGTCGTTTTTCTGCTTCGACGCGCTCTCTCTCCTCCTCTTCTTCCAGTTGTTTCTGCCTCTCTTCTTCTTCCTTCCTCTTCTTCTCTCTTCTCTGTCTTTCTGCTTCTCTTTCCCTTTCCTCCTCTTCCTCTCGCTTTCTCTCTTCTTCTTCTCGTCGTTTCTTTTCCTTCTTTCTCCTCTCGATTTCCAATTGTCGCTCCCTCTCCTCTTCCTCTTCCCTCTCTCGTTCTTCCTCCTCTTCTTTCCTTCTTCTTTCTTCACTTTCCCTCCGTTCCTTCTCAATTCTCATCCTCTCCTGTTTCCTTCCCCTCTCTTCCTCTTCTCGTTCTCTTTCTTTCTCTTCTTCTTCCGCTTCCTTCATTCGCTGCCTTGCTTCCTCACGTTTCCGTGCTGCCTCCTCTCGGCGCTTCTTCCATTCCAACTCTTCCTGTTCCTGTTCTTTCCTTTCTTCCTCTTCGATTCGTCTCCGTTCCTCTTCTCGTTTCCGTCTCTCTTCTTTTCTTTGCTTCAGTTCTTCAGCTTCTCTCTGTCGTTCTCGTTCTTCCTCTTCTTCTCTCTCTTCTTCCATCCTTCTTCTCTCCTCCTCTCTTTTCCTTCTTTCCTCTCTCCTTCGTTTCTCCTCTTCTCTCTCCCTCTCTCGTTCCTTCTCCTCCTCTTCTTCTTCCCTCCGACGTTGTTCTTCTTGCTGTTTTCTTCTCTCTCTTCTTTTTCGTTCTCTTTCCCTCTCCCTCTCCCGTTCCCCTTCATCTTCCTCGCTATCCTCGCTCTCCTCTCTTTTCCCTCCTCCTTTTTTCATCTTGGCTTCCTGTTTGATTCTCTGTCGTTCCTTCTCCAGTTCAGCTTGTACTCGCTGTAATTCTTCTTTCTCCTTTTCAACACGTTGCTTCTCGGCTTCCAATCGAGCTTCTTCCTTCTTTCGTCTTTGCTCTTCCATTTCTTCCTTCCTTTTTCGTTTCTCTTCTTCTTCTCTTCGTTGCCTTTCTTCTTCCTCTTTTCGTTGTCTCTCTGCCTGCTCTTTCTCCCGCTTCATTTGCTCCTCCTGCCGAAGCCTCTCTTCTTCCCTCCGAAGTTTCTCAGTTGCTTCCTGAAGCCATCTTTTTTCCTCAGCCAAACGTTGGAGTTCAGCTTCCTTCATTTTTTCCTCTTCTTCTCGCTGTTTCCTCTCTTCGATTTGTCGTCTTCGCTCCTCAGCTTCGAGTTCTTTCCTCTTCCTTGCTTCCTCTTTCTTCCGTTTGTCTTGCTCTTCTTTTTGAATTCTTTCTCGTTCTTCTCGCCTCACCTGTTCTAAAAGCGCATCAAGTTCATCTGGGCTCATCTTTTTGGCAGTCGTTTCTGATTCATTGTCACTCTCTTTTTCCTTCTTCTTTTTATCTTTTTTCTTTGATTTATCCTTCTTTTTTGATTTGTCTTTCTTCTTCTTCTTATCCTTTTTCGGCTTCTTCTCTGACTCCGACTGTGACAATTGTTCGGATTCTGAATGAGAAAGTTCATCGATCGATTCCGATGAATTCTTCTTCACAGTGGTTGATCGTCCTCGTTGTGGTGATTTGCTTGCCTTTTTCTTCTCAGGAGGTGAGTTTTGTTGTTCATTTTCATCTGAATCATTTTCGTCGGATTCTTCCCTTGTCTGGCTACGACTATGAGATTTTTTAGATTTATGAGCATTAAGAATCTTCCTGATGAGAAGAGGTGGTTGTGAAGGCGTTTGTTCAACTTCTGGGTCTCCATCTGATGATTGAGATAATTGATCATGGAAAAAAGAGCAAACAATGAGTATATCCTTCGGGTGGAATAAAAGGTGTCGTTTGATCAAGAATACTCAGACCAGGAGGCATAGCAAGACCAATTGAGAGCTGGGTAGAATCGAATTGTCCAGGTGCTTGATGATATGATGATGGTGGCATGTAAGGCTGTGATGAATAAAATGGTGCTGAATAAGGTGGTTGGGATGTGAAAGATTTGTATTGGTGATTCAGAGCTTCTGGTTGAACATTGTGTGATGTGTTCATTCGTTCTTTCTCTCTTCTCGCTCTTTCTCGTTTCTTTTGTTCGCGTTTCTCTCGTTCTCTCTCTGCCCTACGTTGCTCCCTTTCCTTTCGGCGTTGTTCTTCTCGTGATTCTTCCTCCTTCTTTTCTTTGACGATCCTTTGTAATTCAGCCAAATCTTGCTTCATTTTGTCCAAGTCCGCTCGTTTTTCTTTCACACGTCGCTCATATTCTAACTCTGTCTCTCTTTCTTGTTCAGCTTTTCGTTTTTGTTCTTCTTCTCGTTGCCTTTTCTGTTTTTCTTTTTCTCTTCGCCTGGATTCTTCTTCTCTTTTTTGTTCTTCATCCCTTCGTCGGTTTTCTTCCTTCCTTTTGGCATCGTCACGAGGTCTTCGTTCTTTGCGCTTGATTTCAACTTCTTGTTGCGAAGAATCATGTGATTCTCGAATTCCAGTTATTTCCACGTTCTGTCCTGTTATTTCCTTAACTTTCAATTTAATGTATTCCATTTGCTCTTTCTTCGAGAAAGTCGCGGGAACATCAATCACATGCTCCTCTATCCTCCCTTTTTTCTTTGAAGATTGATATGGTCTGGAGTCAAGTGTGTGAGGGGAATAGGTGGGAAATGGTGATGGTTGGGGAATATTTTGATGAGTGTATGGACTTGCGGTGGGAATGGGAGGATAGTAAGGTTGATACATTTGAAGTCGGGACCACAAGAAAAGTTCAGACACACCAATGGGTTGAAATAACATCTTATTTTTGCAATACGACCTCGTTTAACAAAGTTAACTGTCTTAGCGAAGTGGGAAATGTTGTCAGCTCGACTGTGAAAGGTAGTTCATTACAAGAAACCTGACTTCGTTGAAAACTGTCGAACAGCATTCATAATCCATCAAAAAGTGACTCTTCAAAATAAACTCGCGGTTGTGCTGCCGGAGCCATGGTAAATTGGAGTGGGCGGATGATGCAATGTGCACCATTCTCCCCAACTTTGTCAGCCTGTGGATCGATTGTTGAGAGGTGGAGAATAGCACCTTTATTTGTTTCTTGTCCGAAGGAAGGACATGAAAATACAGTGATCTTAATAAATAATGGGATGAAGGAGAAATGAGAGAGATACAGTTCTTCCAGAATGAGTCATTGAATATCCTTCTTGCTGGACCTCATGACTTCGAACCAAAAGTTCAAGATTATTTTGGAGAAGAAAATCTGCTGTGATGTTTGGACCGAATGAACATCCAAATTCATGCTTTGATTGACCAATTCCATGTGTCTGCATTGGGTCTGACCACTAATACAGAGTGAGAGGAGAAATTAATGCAAACCAACATCATTTGAATCAATCTATCCCCAGAATCCTCGTCATGATCTCGTTCTCGCTTAAGACTATTCAATTCTGCAATCGTGACGTTTGCTTTAGGAAAGAGGCCTCCATGCTGTCAATAACAGAAAAAGATGCGTTTAATATGACAAGAGCAGACACATATGAAAGCTTTGGAATTAACGATCGCTGCGAAGGGTAGCATCGCAAAAGTGTACATAATTGTGTTATAGATTGTCTCTCCATATTTATGTTTGACCTGACACGAAATTGATCAATATCAGTCAAATTCAAAGAGAAATCGTTTCATACCTCCTTGTGGAATCCGTACTTTTGAGTGCATCTGATTGTTTCATGATTTCCACGGATGAGATGAAATGAAGTCGGGTATGTCAGTTTGAGGGCAAAAAATAGAAGAGTGAGCTAAAAAATGGGTGAAAATGGAGGTGAATATCAGAGGAACACACCTCCACTCCTTGAGGACCTTTGTCAACCCAATTACCATTAATGAGATAATAATTTGTTTCAGAAGGATATCCGTTCAACTTAAAGATCTTTAGTACATCTGAAAGACGTCCATGTGTATCTCCCTTGATGATGAAGGAACGAACTTTGAGAGATGATAGATGTGGCAAACAATGATTGAGATATGTTTATCCTTTGGAATAGTGATTTCAAGAACATTGGGAAGTTGTTCGAGGAGTTTTCGAGTTCGATAAATGAGTATATTGGCCTGATTTTGTGTGAGAAGTTGTTGCTCCGATAAATGGGATACAAGAGTTTCTACATTCTTAAATGAACAAAAAGAAAATATACTAATGTATGATGGTGTGATTACTTTCGGTGGATCGAGTGATTCTGTTGTATTTATAGAATAAAGCGATGAAGATGATCAGACTGATTGGTCCATTCGTATGCGCTGAATTCTCGCTCTGGTTTCGAAAAAAAGATCAAGATATGAATAATAGATACCTGATCTCCAAACATTGCCCTTCAATAAGCAAGATGAGCGAGTGTCAAACAAGTGTTGTGGGCTGTTCAAGCCGCGTTCTGAAACTCCAGGAATACACCACTAATTCATCTCATTCATCGCTCACATGGATGCATCTCAACAAATTTCCGAATATTTTTTGGATTTTCACAATCTTTCTCAGATTAACTCGACGGTCGCATCACTTCAAAGGTCGCAATTTCAATCATATCTCAATGAAGATACCATCTTTGAAGAGAAGTTTATCGATTGTATCAACCACATTCTCCTGATTTTGAGGAAAGATCAACACATCGAACTGCTCTTAAAGATGATAGCGTCGTGTTGCACATCGTTCAAATCCACTGCCACGATAAAGCTTCCCGATCATCCTCTTCCTGATAAATCAGTTCAGACAGCATTTCGTGAGTATCAACTGCAATATTCACAGACAATTCTCCAGTATCTCACCGATTGTATGAGAGCCAATGATCGTGCAGTTCGTCAACACTCAATCCAACTGATCGGAGAAATTTTACAGAGGCTTAGTGAAGAATGTGAATTTTCGTTTGCATTTTTTATTTTCTGAGATTTGAAATTGAAGATCTGAACTTCTAGACGAAGCACAAGATGTCTTAATTGAAAGGACAACTGACACTGTTCCTGCTGTTAGATCTGCTGCTGCATTCGCCCTTCATCGTTTACAGGCACCGGAACTCGGAAAAGATTGCCCTGTCACACAGGCCCTCCTCAACTTGTTGTGCGATGATGAAGTCGAAGTTCGAAAGACAGCTCTCTCTCATATTGCTCCTCATTCATACACCATTCCATTTATGATTGATCGTCTAAATGACTCGAAGGCAGTTGTCAGATTACATTGCCTGAAGTGTATCTCAGCTCGAATCAACATCGATCTTCTCCAACCGAATCATATCTCTTTTATCCTGATTCGTTGTCTGTCCTCCAATGAAGATGATCTTGTTTGTGAATGTTCTAAGATGATTTGCACATCATGGCTGAAACAGAAGCAGCAGAATCCATCTCTCGTCTTGGATATCATCGCTAAGTCGTACGCCGATCTGAAAGCTCGAAGGATGCTCTATTTCGAGAAAAAACGAGCCGACGGAGAAGCAGTAGATGAAGAGGAACTAGAAGAAGATGTATCTCAAGCAGATGTGAAGGGGATTGATCCATCTTGGCTCCTCTTCTTCTCTGACCCGGAGGCTCCCTCAAAAAAACAGGATAAGTCAAAAACAACAACACGAAAGCGTATGAAGCGGGAAGACGCGAATGATGATGAGGATGTCCCACAAGATGATGATCCTCTTTTCGACAACATTCCCTCCGCCGCCCTCGTCGCGAGTGTCGAACTGCACGTCGAAGAAACTGCCTTCATCCTCGCCCACTTCTCTCTGTCGAACCCGTCCTCTGTGACGATCGATCTTAACCGGAACAAGATGACCCTCGGCAGCATGATGTTCTGGCGATGGCTGGTTGTGGTGCTTCTGAACGAAAACGTGTCGAACAAAAGAAAGAAGCATCGTCTGCTGAAAAAGGAAGACGAAGAAGACCGCGAGGCACTTCTGTCTCAGCTGCAGATCCCCCTCTCTCCACTCTGCACGATGATTGTGGAGATGATGAACGAGTATGACCAGCTCGAGCTGTATCAACGAACGGGAGATCGACTGATCTGCCCACTTCAGACAGAGATCAAAGCCAACGAGCGAGAAATGAGGAAGGCCGAGATGGATCGGATGCTGTCGTCGGACGAGGTTGTCCAGTCTGTCATTCCGCCAGCTTCGGAGACACTCTGCGCGTTCCTCACGCCACAGACACTTCACGCAATCCTCCTCCCATCGCTCATCACCAACGGACTCCGTCTCATCCCTCTCCTCGATTTCACAGACGAGGCTGGACGACGGACGGCTGTGTCTGTGCTCCGGAATCTGCTCTCCTCTTCATCCATCCACCTTTCGTTCATCCCGCATCTGATCCGGTGTTTGTCGTGCTCGACAGACTCGATTGATGATCTCCTCACGATGACCTCGTCCATCACCTTCCAACTCCTCTCCAACACCAAAAAGAGACAAACTGAATTGTCGGAGCAGGAAATGGAGGAACACACGTACTCAAAAACAAGAGCGCTTCTTCACGTCCTCACCATCACTTCGTCTCTTCTCCACATCCATCGACGCTCCTTCCCAGCTCCATCTCTCACATCCTTCCTTCAGAGCATCATCCTCCCTCTCCTCTCCCACCCCACACCCATCATCCGCGCCCACTCCCTCACCGCCCTCAGCCAGATCTGTCTCATCGGACGCGGTCACGCCAACGAAAGGATTGGGCTGATTGTGTACGCCGCTCAGAACGATGTTCCTCCCGTCTCGACCATCGCTCTAAATGCTCTCGTCGACATTGTTCTTCTGTACGACATGAGCATCCTGAATAAGGACGACCTCACTGACAAAGAGTGGAGTGGGTTGGACGGTGTTCGGACTGAGCCCAGCGAGGAGTATGCACTCATCTCCGAAGCAGCCTTCCATGGTCTTCCGAAGATCCTGCGGAATGTCAGTCTTCTCGCGATCCCAAACAGAAAAATCAAAAACGAGACGATGACTCAGCCCCTCCTCGAATCATTCGAGAGTGCTGTTGAGGGTTTGATAAAACTCCTCGCGGCCAACAGAATCCTCCTCGCCACGCCAACCTCGCAATTGTCGAAGACGGAACAGAAGCAAACACGGTTTGTGGAGTTGGATCGGATGGGAAGTCATGGACTCGGTTCACAATATCCCGGAACGGATGAACATGTCCCTGCGACGCAGAACTTCCTTGACCAGCTGATCATCGAGAACAAGCCGCAGGAGGACCACACCGGATGCTCGTTCGAGGGATACACGGCTCTTCTCTCTCAACTCATCTTCAACCAGTTCCATCCTGTCACCACACCGCTCGAGAAGTTGAGGCAAGTGTTGTCGATGGGAATGATTATTCTGATCAAACGGGCAACGAGCACGTACCAAGCAGATGTGAAGCGATTGAGTAATCTGTACACACAGTCGCAGAAACCAAATTTCCACATTTCGGAGACGCAGAAGGAGAAGGCGCTCCAACTGTTCGGAGGTCATTTTGT
The DNA here is from genome assembly GCA_033064195.1 of Blattamonas nauphoetae. Classification (NCBI taxonomy): domain Eukaryota; phylum Preaxostyla; order Oxymonadida; genus Blattamonas; species Blattamonas nauphoetae. The sequence goes on from JARBJD010000353.1 coordinate 57,037, forward strand.
GTCGATGAGTGGGGAAAGTCCTCTTCTTCCAGTGTTTCCGGAGCTGAACGATGAGACAGAGCTGGATCCCACACTTCGATCATTCCGCTGGCTGAACGATCCGCTCGAAGCAATCATCGATGCGTTCACTCGAGTGATTGTTCTGATCCACATCTCAACAGTCCCATCCGCTGTTCTCGAACCAGTTCTGTCCTACATCATCCATGTTCTGAATGACAAGGCTCTATCCCGACGAATTGTGAAAGAGGAAGAGGAGGGAATGAACATCGAGTTCCCCACTCCACACGAACGTCTCTTTCACCGCCTTTTGATGGTCGTCTGCACCAAAAACTGGTCCGAAAAGGACGACCCAGAATTCTTCTCAGACGACGAACGCGATGGCACGCGGAAGAACCTCGTGTGGGCGTCGCTATGGCGAATGATCGTCACACACCACAAGAACTTCAATCTGTCCAACGTTGGACAGACTGTGTCTCGGTTCAAGAAGATGACCCAAGAAGGAGAAGACCTCAGAGCCCTCACTCCGCAGCTGCTGTTCTATTCGGAGATCATCATCATGCTGCAGACGATCAACAAATCTGTCCACTTCTCACCATCATTCAACCAGAACATGCGAGACTTGATGGATGCTCTTGAACTTCCGTCTCTCTCAGAATCTGAAACAGCAGTTGGATTTCTCGGATCGTTTGTGGGCTTCTTCAACACTCGCTCCGAAAACCTTGTTCGGCTGGCACACGGATTGGAAGTCCCCGACGATTCTGAGGACCTGCTCAGTCGCCAGTTCTTCCATCTCTACCACACACACGTCCAGAACTGCTCGGAGTTGGTGGAAGGCTGGGTTGATGACCAGCAAGCTCGCGAGATCGGCGGTGTTGTGTCGCCACCTCCAACTCGCATTTCTCCTCCAAAGGCAGAGACACGCAGTGCAACAGGACGAGTGAAACGCTCGCAACCAGCAAGCCGAAGGAAGAAGGCGAAGAAAGAGAGCTCGTCTGAATCGGAGGTAGTCGTGTCATCGTCGAAGGACTCGTCAAACGACGATGACGCTCCAGTCACACCTCAACCTCGCCCAAAACGAAAACAGAGAGCGAATCTGGCCGAGCGCCTCCTCGCACCAGACACCGACGAAGAAGAAGACGACGAAACCGAACCAGCCCCTCTCCATGTCTCCCCTCCACGAAAACCGAAGGCCACTGGGTTCCGATCAGGAATTGCAGAAATATTCTCACCGCCGCCTGATTCAGACGACGACCTGCCTTTCGACGTCACGCAACTTGTGCTCAAACACAGACGAAGCATTGACCTTTTCGAGACACAAACACCGGACACACAACGGTCTCGATTATCAGAGGCATACTCTTCACCCATCACGCCGTCCTTCCAGAAGCCGAAGACGCACATCAAAGGGATTGGTGGAACACCACCCAAAAGCTCGCCTGTTGTTGAGAAGATTCCTGCGAAACCAAAGAAAAAGGAGCTGAGTGATGCAGAGAGGAAGAGAAAAGAGAGGGAAGCTCTTCAGAAGAAGATTGCTGAACTATTGGACGACGATTAATTTCATTTCACCTTTGACGATCTTAGTTTTCAACGCATTTGACATATTCTTTCAACTGAGCAAATCTTGACTTTCAACATCGAGTTTTGACGAAGATTCGATCATTTGGAACTCTCTCCGATGGACATAAGACATTTGATGAGATTGGAATAGAAAATTGGACTGAATTGATGGGCTGATCACGATCCATCATCCATGTCAGAAATTCCAGTTGTCTCATCTGTGGTAGAAATGCAGGAAATTGACCCTCAGAAATCTCCTTTGGGTTATGTTAGCCCTACCACTCAGCTCATCCCACAACAAGCCCCAATCCAAGTAGTCACTCCACCCACTCATGTAGACCCGAGCGCTCTTGGTCTGAGTGGTCTTGGGATCTGCTGTTTTGCTGTTTCGTTTCAGAAGATGCAGGTTATAAAAGGTACGACCCTCCTCCTCCCGTGGGGCGTCTTCTTTGGTGCAATGTGTCAGTTCTGGGCTGCCGTCTTTGATTGGATAAAAGGAAACCTGTTTGGTGGACTGGCGTTCTTCATGTTCGCCCACTTTTGGTTGGCTGTAACTTTTGGCTGGGCTCTCTCGAACGGCGTCATCCCACACACAAGCACCCTCGATCCAAAATCATCTGCTTTCGGCTTTCTCGGCTTTCTTATTTTCTGTCTATATATGACTGTCGCTGCAGCAGGGACTACATTAGGACTTTTCATTTGTTTCTGCTTTATCGACGTTCTTATTTTTGGCCTCGTCATGATTTCCTTCGATGTTGCGACACTCGCCTTCGAATACATTGCCGGAGTTGCTGAAATCATTGTAGCATTGATTGCGTTCTATCTAGCAGCTGGACACATCATCAATCATCAATTTGGGCGTACCATCCTTCCAGCTGGAGCTCCACTTGTCAAACCGAACAAGCAGAAACACGAATAAACTTTTTTCATTGACATTCTGACAATTTTTTTATCTATCGCTTGATGATCATTTGGTCAACTATCTTTGACAACATTTTCTAACCACAATCTTTCAAAGGGTGAGAGGTCGGTCAAATTCTGTCATCTCTCAGACAAATGGTGATGGAAAGTTATATCTCGAGTTTTTGCGACTACCAATTAACGTGTGTGTTTTCAACAGTTCTCAATGTATTTTTCTCACATGTCAGTGTGAATCTGCGATCAATTGACAACTTTGCATTGTCTGTTTTCGTATGGGGGTAGATTTAGCAATTCGTATCCATCCAGACATACAAGACCACAAAAGAACTGCTCATTGATGGGGAAGTCATTGAATAAAAAAGGAAGTAAATTTTGAGGTTTCAAGGGTGGAATGACCAAGTAGAGAACTTCCTGTCAAAAATAGACGAGTATTTCGAACAGATATGTCGACAATGAGAACTTAAGCCCAGAAGAACAAAGTTGACGAGTAAGTGGTTTAAACTCGAAAGTTGATGTCCTTCAGAGACCATTGCAGAACAAACTGAATGAGAAAGTGAGATTGAAAATCGACAAATAACTTCACACAATGGTCATTTGTCGACATCACATAATGTCCGGCATTATCCCGGAAAAGTAGTAAATTGTGGAAAGATCGAACAAAAGCAAACCGTTCCCGCGGTGTAATGATGATTAATTTTGCTGAATCGGACGGATTTGGTGGTGAAGTTGTGTGTATTTGAATTCCTGCCCCTTTTCATTCTTCTCTTCGTCAAATTGTAGAACCTCGACGATGACGAGCCATATGTTGCCCCAAATTCTAATGATTCTCGAACAAGTAACGTTCTTGACTTAAGCAAGTTCTATCCTCGAATTGATGAACTTCGTGAGACAATTTCGGAATGTGAAAAAGATCTAGAGAAGTTGTCAAAGCAACAGGTATTCTCGGACACTCTCTCTCACCTCTATCTTTTCTCTCCAAATACCGGCACTCTGTGTTCTTTTCTCGCTCTCAACTGAAATATTATCAGACTCAACTGTTTAAAACAACTAAAGCGGACAAAATTGTTGGTTTGTGATTAGACCTCATTTTTTGATGATAATCCGATTTTCCTTCGTAACACTTCAGAGCTTGACAAAGTTATTGACACCGATACGCTAGCTTTGCAAGCTAAACTCCAAAAATGCCAACAAACTCTCCTCAACATCCAAAAGGAAAACAATTCGATTCAATCCGATGCGCCTGAGCTAATAATTCGACGAAATCTCACCGATCAGGTCGTTGGTACACTCTCACAAGTTCTCGATAGGTATAGCGAGAACCAAGCCAACCATAAGATCAAAACAAAAGAAACGGTTCGAGGTCGAATGGCAAAAGGTTTGAAGCTCTCCTCCATCACATGACATCCAACCATCGTTGTTTCTTCTAGACCCGAAGAATTTTCCTGAAGATCGTGTTGAAGAGATTTTGGACCAGCAGCCGTCCCTCGGTGATATCGCAGTTGGAAACACAGCTGACCGGGTGCTGAACCATCTCCAAGTATGTATCTTGTGAACTCTGATGAATGTATTTTCCAGTCAAGGCATCAAGCAGCATTGGAATTGGAAGCCTCGATGCGAGAATTGTTCGGACTCGTCCAGGAGTTCGCTGTTCTCGTCAGAAATCAACAAGAAATGTTAGACAAGTTGGAAACACATGTTGACAGTGCGTTTGTGCTTCTTCATCTCGTTCTCATTCCCCTTCTCATCAGCGCTGAACACGTCGTGAAAGGCACAGAAAATCTCGAAAAGGCGAAAAAACGCTCAAAAAAGAACAGAAAAGTGTGTTTTCAATGTCTTTAATCTCGCTAGTGCATATGCATTGGACTCATTATCGGGATTGTTGTGCTGATTGTCGTTGTGGCTCTGGGAGTTGGCATTCCACTCGCAAGCTCATAGCTTTGAATAGATTCTTTGTTTCATTTCAAGTTCCCCTTGCAATTCTTTTTCACATCATCTTCTGTTCGTTTCATTTCTGGATTTGATCTTCTTTTCAGATTTCCTCCATTTTTTGGCAATCAAACAGCCTCAGTGCTACTAATTCAATCATAAAGTTAAGATAGTTGGTTTCAGTGTCCAGATGATGTGGATGATTTAGATCTCGATCCAACCATGATTAAACATTTTCAGAAAATTCATCCGAGAACTCTTTGTAACTTCGTCTCCAAGCATGGACTATGATGTATCACTTGTTTTATTTTGTGATTCTTTTTTCTGTCTGCATCTCGATGATCCACAGCGCATTGTGCAGGTTCTCATAGTCGGTGACAGTGATGCCAAGACCTGTAACCTCCAATATCACCTTGTTCGATCCCTACCTTTCTGCTCTATTTTCCTCCGCTTTTATTTATCAAGGCTCATTTGCGATATTTCACATATTCTCTCAGAATCGATCCCGTTTGTTGTTCTCTGCACTTTTTCACACTTTTTGTCACATTATTGGCTCTATTCGCGTGTTTGTGTTTTTCAGGTTGTCTATACTATTCAAAATGATGAGGAGAAAGTGAAATTTCATCTCGTATGAAAATCAATCCTTCTCTTTCGTTGTCATCATTGGATTGTTCTTCACCTTTACTGTTTCCGTTTGTTGAGCTCTTTTTCGTTGTATCCACTCATACTAGTGGAATTGGAACTTATACTATCGATCAAACACCATTCCACGAAGTTCTTCCCGAGAAACATCCATTCTGCTCATTGCCTATAATCCAATGATTGCGTATGACCGAATATCTCTCTTTTTGGTTGTGCTTCTTCAACTTCTTGATTACTGTGTCTCTTGTCTTCGTTAATTTCGTCCTGACCGCCATCGTCCGCACCTCTCGACTTGTCACTCAATGATTTAGAACAACCTTCACCAGTATTGAAAAGTGGTTGGACGAAAACGACAGCAGGTTCTACTCAGTACAACTCAGAATGCTCGTTGAACATATTTCATCACATGATCGGCCACGAGAAGTGCAGGTCGGGGCCGGACAGGTTCGGATGAGATGGATTCTCTTTTCGAAGATTTGAGATGTTTCCAAGTGTTATGTTGAGTTGTGATTGGATTGTTTTCTTTTCGGTGTTTGATATTGTCCGTTCCGTTGATTGTTAGACGATGGCAGATCGGTTAGGCCTGATGTACGGTGAAGTGGACTCGTCATCCGAGAGTTATAACAACGATCTTCTTGAACTGTATCCCGACTCCTTTTCTTGATGAATGTTTTTGCGTTTGATGCCATTTTGTTGGATTAGATTGGTGAATGAACCGATGATCCTTCCTCCTCTGAAAGTGTGGTCTTTTTGAGATTTAAAGATGATTTGTGAAGGCTTCCAACGGCGAGATTCGTGTCAACCATCCAATTGTTCTGTGTATCATCTTTCTTTGTTATTTCATCGTCTTGTTTTTCTGTTAATTGTCATATAAATCCCTCTTTATTGGATTTTCGCTCGTTTTTCTGAACGCCTCTTCCGATCCGAGGATGGTACAACTGCATTCTCCCGTCGAATCACTCTTCTCGATGAGAGGTCAAACTCTTTGTCCTCACACTCTCCTTTACATCTCTCAATCTCGCACATCGGCATGATAGACATGGGACATAATTCTTTTTCGGGACATAATTCCGTCTTTGAGCGATCTATAGACAAGTACCGTCTAATATTTGTGAATATTATTCGTGAACTGGTATGTTCACGCCACAAAAGTCAATGGAAAGGTAAAATTGTCTTGAAGTGGAGAAAGGAAAATCAAGGTATGATCTTCCCACAACCAATGTGAAAAGGTCTCCGTTCTCCGAGAAAACTCATATCCCAATCCTTCTCACCTGCCACGTCTCAGATGACATGACGAAAACTTAATACCAAGAGTCCAAAAATATTGATAAACTCGATAATGGATGTGATCAAACAGCCTAAATACCCTCTTGCCCGCTCAAAAATCCCCGATCAAGGATCCTGACTTCGAGATTTGCCAACTCGCGGACAATGACCTGATGTTCGCTGAAATGCTATTCGGGTGTGTTTTCCTTCATACACAACTCAATTGATCAATTTTTTCAACAACAATTGTTTCATCACTTTTCTTGCCAATATCTCCCTGTTTCCTTCATCACTCAATTTCCTTCTTGTTTTTCACATTTTTCAGTGTTTATCCATCCAACTTTGTTGATTCAACAAATTAGACGAACAGGTTGGTCACTCCACCAATCCAAAAGGATCCAGCCTCTTTTCCGTGTTTTGCACGTTTGCTCTCTTTCTCATTCCTTCTTTTTCATCCTCTTCACAAATTTAGGCAAGCACAGAAATACCATGTCGTCATACTTTGATCGTGGATGCAGAAAGAGATCTCTCCAATTGAAGGACGGATCACGTTCATCTCAACTTCATACATTTCACACGTGTTTTCATTCAGTTTTTATTGATCTTTTTTTCGTTACCATATGGAAATAGTTAATGTGAGAATCGAGATCAGCCCATAACAAATGAGAAAAGCAATGAGATTCCCGAAAATCTCCATTTGAGTTCACACTCCTTTAGAAGGTGTAATAAGCTTCCTTCAATCTCTCCTTTACTCTACAACTGTCCTTGTTGCGTATTTATGATGAAATGTGAATTATGTCTCCAAATTCAATTGAGTCCCACATCTATGATACGTTTTCTAGCCACCTTCCAAAAACATGTTCAATACACTTGGTTGGATGTATATCGGCGGAATCTTTGCGAATTTCCGGTTGAAAACGTGCGGAAAGTGGCGAACTCGATGAAAAATAAAAAAATTATGACCTCGGATCAGGCCCATAATTCGGAAATCGTGGATCGTTGAACCTACTACTCCATCCTGATATTATCTGTCCTAGAACTACCTTTCCGCACACTGGACAACCGTAGACACCGTAGTCACGTCTCACCATGATCCTCATCAAAACACGTTTCATTCGTCGTTCTTCGCGTTTATCAGCCTCAATTGGAGATGACGTCGTAGTATCCAGTTTCGATGGAGGAACTTCTGCACCATCTTGATCAAGAATATCTTCAGACAGTGTTCGTTCACACGTCGCAACAACTTGACTCGTCGATGAGGAAACTGGAAAGTATGGACGCGTCATCTTCCCCTTCCTCTTTCCCTATTTATTCTCTGAATCCTATGTCCAAGTATATCATTATTTTTCATTCTTCTTTCCTCAGATAAGCGCAACGCAGTTGAAACGCTCGTGACTGACACTCTCTCGGGAACTCGGCGTCGATCTTCCGTTTCCCCATCGCCATCCCGTTTCACATCCCCCTCTCCTCTTCGAAACAAGTCGAATGCTGATAGAAAGCTCAGAATCGAGACCGATCATTTGAACACGACCAAACACACTCATTCGAGGTCGTCTTCGCTGATCTCGTCGAAGACGATTCGTCGGCGAGGAAATGCGGTGTTTTATTCGTCCCCAACGAAAGCCCCACCATTCAGCAGTGACTCACCAACTCGCGAATACTTCCGAAATGCGACACTGCTGAAGCAACAGAAGCGAGATGTTCTCGACGAAATGTTCTCAACAATGTCATCACGAACCAATCGCTCGATTATTGCTTCAAAATCACCAACGAAGACACCACATCTGCAATCGCTTGTCACACCGAAAGCTAGGTCACCGATGCGAAGTCCAACGAGGCTGTCGGTCTCCCCTCGCCTCTTTCACGCCCAAGCCCCACCCAACTTCCCCCACACTCCGAAGTTCCCAGCCCCTCCTTTCGTGTTCTCTGATGCGAACGTGACGTGTGGCCTCAATCGGACGGAGGATGAGATTATGCAAAAACAGAAACACACCGTGAACCCGAAGCCATAGTTCAATAAAAGACCAAAAAACCCGCACAAAATGCCCGAAGTTCCGTGGCAATTCGTCGTCGACAAAGATGGTCATCTCTTCGACCAGGCGCACAAAGGAGCCGCCGATCCTTCCTCTGAGCTTCCACAGGTTTGCTCGATTCATCTTCTTTTCATGATATTTTTCTCTTTCTCCGTCCATCATCCATTCACTCGATCCCTCATTGTTCATACAGGCAACTATCTGGAAGACACAATACAACGCGGATCACAAGCCACTCCGACCATTCTCGCCGCCAAAGCCGAATCAGTCGCATGTTTTCAACCATTTCCACCGCACTGCAATCATGGAAAGTGCGTTCGATCTGTCGGAAGAGTTGGAAGCCGAACTCGCTCGAAAGCGGAAGGAAGCGAAGGAAGAGCGAGAGAAGTAGTTGGACGAGACACGTGCGGAGAGAGAGCGTCGTAAGGAGGGGCGGGAAGGGTGGTTGAATCGATTCGTACGAAAAGACGCTTTCTGAAATGAATGCATGGTATTTGGAGGGAGCAATCAGTCCAACTGCAACTCCATCGCTCAACCAACACGAATCTCCTCAACTCGAAATGGTTTGTTCGGAGTATTTGGTCGACTCTCCAGTGTCACTTTCTTGCGTTTTATTTCATGAATCCTTAATTCCCAATCACTTTTTTTATTATTTTCCTCCTTCCAAGCCAAAAACAATATCGATCGTGTTGAAAGGGGTGGAGGACACTTTCTCCGACGATCTTCACAACCAATCTTCACCCTCGCTCTGGATATCTGGTAAAAGTCAGTTGGAGCATGTCGTCCAGCTCTCTGCCAATCTCCAAGGGGCTTCAAACTCAGACCTTGTATGATCGTGATCAGGATCACATTTTTCTCTGCTTTCTTCCTCGAGTTCGACTTCTGTCTCTTCTTTCTATCCGTTCCACCATTTTCTTCTCATATTATTCCCTTCTTTGCTCTCATCAGCCACATCCACTTATCCTGTTCCGATGTCGAGTGGAGGAGATCGGATGAGGTGGGAGACGAGATAGAGACCAACACACGGCTCTCATTCCCAACCGCACACCATCTCTCGAGATTGTGAAGATGATTGCCGATGTGATCCACTCGCAGCTTCCCTCGCTCATCGTCCAATCGGGTTTGATGGAAGACGCGTTCGTTGTGGGGACAGAGCCGGCGGAAGGGTTCTCGCTCACCCTGACTGTCTGTGCTCTCATCCTCAACCTGCTCCTCTTCGGATCAGCAAAACTGCACAGAATAAGATCCGCTGCGCGTCGTCGTTCTTCTCGACGATGTGGAAGACTTTCCAACTGTTCATCGAAGTGTCCGTCGCTGGATGCCATCATCTAAACACGAGTCTGACAACTCGGTCTGAAATCCACGCTCAGCTGAATGGGATTGCGAATTCGGTGGACGACCTTCGAATACCGTTCACAACGTCGTTTGGACCGCAGCAGGACGAGACACTAAAACTGGCCAAGTTCATTCAATGTCCACTCTGTTCGCTCATCCCCTCAAAAGCAGCATCGTTTCTCATCCTGATTTCTCCGCTCATTCCTCGTGCTGCTCCCAAGCCATCAATCGACCTCAAACTCGATCAACTCTGTTTTGTACAAGACGACAACACCTTTCTCTCTCTCAATTTCCACTTCAAATCAGTGGTGCTGGGTTCAACAGTTATCGACGCCGACCCTTCCAACATCTCATTGCTCATCACCGACACACAAATTAAAGCCTGCCAGCTCTCGCGAACGGACATCTCCGAAATCAATTCATCTGCCACACAACACTCGATGGGCACGCTCTCGTTCACTTTCTTCGGAACGCTCACCACATTATTCGCGGTCTCGCCCCGCAGACTCACAATAACACTTCGCATGCTGCACAGCCGACTCGAAGTGAAAATGTCAGCCGATGTCTGCTCATCTTGACTGTCCTCTTCACCACACGCTCTCCTTCCTCGTCTCGTTCAGTTCGCCGACACAGACATTCACTTGCATTCGGTGGGATGAAGAAAACACGACAGAAATGTGGATGAACGCGCTGTCTCGATGCTTCATTCCAAGTGCAAGTGAATTCCATCTTCGGATGTGCGAGTGTCGTGTTCAGCTGGACGACAACACCAACACGCCGCCTCGTCAAAGCACAGCGAACACGGACATCACCAAAGATGGCTCTCTCCTTCTGTCTGTGCTGCAGTACAACCAAGATGCCCACTTCATCCTCAACTTTGTGCTTGTCTCTTCGATCTTGTCAGGCAAGATGTCTCCCTTCCGATCTCTCAGCAATCCCATCCCACCCTTCCTCTCGGTCTCGCCGCTGTTGCCTCTGGTGCAGCACATTCTCTCGAAATCGTTCATGTCAACATCTGCGATCGTCCCTCGGCGATCCTTGTCGTCCATCTCGTTTCTCCTTGTCGCTCCTTGTCGTCTCTCCGCTCCTCACCAACACCTAGTCTTTCATCTCTACCCCTCCCAAACCATCCCTCCTCATCTCTTCACTCTTCTTCAAGTCGCCGACACAAACATTGTTCGTGAAGGGCATACCACACCGAGCCCTTCTCTGAGACAGACTGGATGATGTGAAGGAAGGAATTGAGTCATAGTTGGATGACTGTGACTGGAGTGGGTGACATGCAGTTGATCTTTGGGAAGTGGGGATCATCTTGTCCTGAATCGATCCATCGTCGTTGATAAGTGCTGACCATCGTTCGTGAATTCATATACCACATCATTGCCATTGTATTTTGGATTAGACCATGTTAGAAACGGAAGATCATGCTTCAAATTCAGAGAATGTCGGAAATGTGTGCAATCGACTACTTGCTGATTTGCAGGAGAAAAGAGTGAAAGGAATAGAGAATAAAACGAACCATGAGAGGGATGGAAGAAAGTAATATGGTTTTGTGCATCAGATTCACCATGTACGACGATCACGAGTGCAGTCGCAAAATGAAGAGTCCAGAGAAGACAAAGGGAGATATCAATGAGAGAAAGAGAGAATAAAACAAACGGTAAGCGAGAGAGTCACTTTTCAGATGCCATATCGGTGCTTCTTTGTCTGTTGGATCGATCACGAAATTCACCATGGGCCAGATCATTGAATCTTCGCATCCCACTTTTCTCTTTGACTTCTCACTATCACTTTACTCTTGGAAAGACAGTTACAACTGATAAATGGAGCATATTGAGAAAAGATGGAATATAAAATAACCGAAGTGGGAATTGAACATTCAGTCATGGGCAAAAAATGTTGTCGTCATGTAGAGATGATGAACGATAATTTTTTCTTTCTTTTTTCAAAAACACTTTTAAAAAACTACTCCGAATACTATTTCCAAAATTGTAGAGCAAAAATCATGTCTGAAAGTGAAACCGGCGATGATTGTTCGACGTGATTCTGAAGGTCAATCTCTAGCGGTCAAAACCTCCACTCTTCGCTGGCTGTCGGAGGTGAAGTGAGTCGAATAGTTGGTTTCGACACTCAGAAACGACGAACATCCATTTCTCGTTGAGATATTAAGAAAGTTTGAAGGAAAACTGAGGATTTTCATCTTCTTCATTCCTCCTCAACTATGAATTTCGACACGTACAACTCTCCGTTCGATTTGAATTTAGCGTTTTGCACATGTATCTGATGGTTAACAACAAGTCCAAGAGAGGATGAGATGACGTGCGAATGTCGTCAAGTCGATTTGACGTGATATGACATGAAAAGTGAAAGAAGGTCATTCGTTGGATTAGCGAGAACGTGGTATGTCGTCTCGACGATCGCTGAGATTAAGTGATGGTGAGTGATGAAGAGAAGAAAAACACTTTTTCGTCACAATTAGCGATGAAACTCAACGAAGAGTTGATGTGGTTCATTTTGAACTCATGTAACACACTCTCCAGACAACTTCACATCAATTCACCAGCTGAAATCGGGAAGTGATGCCGCTATAATTTTCGCGTCCAAAAACTGAACCATCTTTATTCCTTTTTCTCTTCCACAGACTCTCTTGATTCCAGAAGTGAGAAATCACAAAATGAGAGGAAGATGAAGTGTATAAACAAAGGAAAAAGTTGCCTGTTGAGAAACGTGATCTGATGGTGAAGAAAACTTTTGTCCGTGACTGATTCATTCACTCGAATAACATGATCTCCATCAATGATCAGATTTACACAATCAGAGTTCAAAGTGTAAAACTGAAAATAAAGGGAGTCCGAAAACCGTTGCCCAGGAATGTTTATTATAGCATTGTTCTTGGTTGTGTAATCCGGAGCATATCAATTGAGATTGTCATGAGTGACATCATCAATTCGATCGGTCACAACTGAACGAGTTTTAATTCTGATGAAAAGTTGCATTTTTCCAGATTTTAAAAACAGAAAGGGATCGTTCAACATATAAACAATTCTTGTTCGTTTCTGATCAATAAAAAACATTTTTGAAGATTTAGGTTCATTTTGAACGAGTTTGATACTTCATTGATGTCACTGGAAAAGGTTGAAGGATGAAGTCGCGTTGTTCTTATATTCCACCAAATACACATTTACGAACAGAACAATACTGGGAGTGACTCCTCATCTATTCGACAAACTTGACCTGCGAATCTCCTCTCATGACATTGCCAAGACAGTCATTGTCTATTCGCAATGATTCGTCGGAGACACAATTCAACATAATTCTCGTGAAACCAGACCAGAAACCGACGCGAGTGACTCGTCTCCCTTTTTGATTCGAGACCTCTACCCTATGTAACGAAATACACAATTTTGATCCAGTTGTGAAAAATGATGGGTTTTATGAACTTTCAAAAGGATGGATTTTACAACGAAACAAAGCTTCAGAAAACACCTTGTATTTCTATGTGTGTGACTTTTTGCTGATCTACTGACGCTCACCAGAAGGTTTTTTGGTGTCTCCAACGAATCATTGAGAATAGACAATGATCAGAACAACCCTGCGACGTCTCTTCAGTCAATCTATGGGCAGCTTCGACAACTGCTTTCAACACAGGAATGGTAGTGTTTCGTCCTATCCGTTCATGATTAAGTGAAGCCACGCCCACATAAAATGCCTCCCTTAACAATCAAAGGGAAACTCTATTTGAGGCCGATGGTTGGCAGAGTGGATGGAATGGAAGAGACAATGCTCGGATGCGGAGAGAAGAGGAGCAACACATCATTCTATTGTTTCATGTTTCAAAAGTAGGCTTGTCTGACCGTCACTGACCGGTCAGTTTTTATCGAAAAGTACGGACGGTCACCGACCGGAGAAATATCGGAACCCATAATCGGAATTTACCATTTCTCCGAAGTGTTTTCAGGTGAAACAGTGAAATGAGTTATTGACATGATGTGTGATAGAAACCAGGAATCAGACACAGAAATGACTCTATTCGTGATAATTAAATCAGATTCAACAAGAAAGAACTTCCAAATACCTGTTCTTGGAGTTCAGAGAGAAAAAGTAAAAAGGTTGAATAATAGACACGTTGTTATGATCTCTTCTTCCTTCGGCTGTTCTGTCTTTTCTGTCTGCTGCACTTCAACAACCTCCTCCGTGGCTGCTTTCTTTATCCCACTTTTGATGTTGGGCACCCAGTCGATTCCGCACACCGTCATCTCGTCGTCTGTTTCAGAATCTGCCTCCATCCCCTTTTGTTTCCGGACTTTGTTGAATATGAGGTCGAACACGTCGAGCTTTCTCTTTTCAGGGCTTTGTCTGTCGATGGCTGGGGTTGTTCCTCGCTCTGATAATTGCGGCGACGTCTCCGCTCGACATCAAAGATGATGCAGCCAGATGCATCGACGAAGGGGAGGGAGACAAAGACTCGAGGAATGCCACAGAAGAGATTGGAATCGATGGGGGTTGAAGATGGAGGTGAGGGCGAATGGTTTGACGGCGGTGAGTCGGAAGACAGCAGAGTGGTTGGAGAGGTGAACGAACAGTCTCGTCCAGAACAGCTTTGGCTGGCTTGACGTGAGGAATGGAGTGTTTCTGTGGTGGGGGTGAGGTGTCGGCGGAACATCGCTGAACGACAGTGTCGATGAGATCGTTCAGGAAGGTCTGGAGGACAACCTGATGGACAGTCGACCTTCGGTTTCGTGTGGCTCTTCGGCAGGTTTTATGTCTTTACTCGGCTACTCTTCCTTTCCTTTCTTTTCCTTCGCGGGTGACTTGGACAGTTTTGCAGATGCTTTCGATTTCGGCTTCTCATATTCAGACGGAGCAGTCTCGACCTTTCGTCCAGCATCTGGCTGTTGTCTCTGCCTGTGAACTCCTCCTTGTGTTGGTGCCGCGGGAAGACAAGTCAGTGTAGGATGACCACCCAGATGAGGAGTTGGATGTCTTCCTTTTGATCATTTTGTGAAGTGACGCAGCATCGTCCACATCGACTCTGTCTCCTCCGCACTCCTCTTCACAATCGTCTTTGCGTTGTGAGGGCCTCGTCTGTTGGGCTTCTCAGACTTGATGCGATCGCGTTGGATCTGCTGAGAGAGAGCCGACTCGCGAGAAGAAAGCGGAAGTGGAGGCTGGCGTGTCTGAGTTCTGAAAGGGATCTGTCTACAGTATACTGCGGTTTGAATGCGTTGAGCTGGATGAGGAGATACTCGGACAGGGCGAGATGGTTGGAGGGATGGACGGAGCCTCCGCCGCTCCTCTTCCGACGTGGACAGCTCCTCCTCCTCTTTGAAGATCGAGTGCAGCTCGTTTCTCTGCCGACGCTCTCTCTTCCGTTTCTGGCGCTGGAGGACAGTCTGGTCGGGTTGAGCCGTTTGCACATGGAGGATGTTTGAGACGATGTCTTGTAGAACGATCGGGATGGGCTCCTTGACATCATCATCCTTATCAGACTCCCCTGATCTTGTTGAAGATCTTCTGTTTGTTTTGGTGTAGAATCGGTTGTGTACTTGCTTTCTTACTCACCAGACTCGTCCAATTCCTCCGCGCGGAGCAATTCGTCCAGTTTGCGCTGCCTGATGTCTTCCTCCCTCAACTTCATCGTCTTCGATGGCAAAGACTGACCGGACAAGCGGGAGGAGCGGGAGGTAATGATCTGATGCGGGCTCGATCTGTTTGGCGTAGAGCGACTTGAGGCCGGCTTTTGATAGTTTGGTGAGTTGTCGTGCTCTCCTCCTCGGCTGGTGTCTTCTCCTCCAGCGTGGTGGGGAGAGGAATAAGGAGACGAGCGCGGAGGTATGTCCTTCAGGTGTTGGAAGTGGTGTCCAGCTCCGGCGAGGCCTCCCTCTTTTCCAGCTCGGAGTCCACAATCGCTTTGAGGAGGAGTCCGTCAAAGCACTTTTGGATGGTTCTGGTCGCGACGAGTGACAAGTCCCGCTGTTTCTTGATGGCCACTGTTTGGACAGTTGGCGCCATCAGAATCTCAGTCAGCATCTCAAAGTGTCGCTGTTCTCTGTTTTCTGTTTGAGGTCGTTGAGTCTCCTTCCTTCGCAGCCTCTGCCCTCCTCCTCCCCCGCCGCCCTCCTTTGCTGTTTGTTGAAGCGGTTGTTCTCGTCGTCGCTACCTTCCTTCGGCTGGAGTCTGTCGTGATTCTGGATTTGTTTCGAGTGCGGGTGGAGTGGATGTTCATACTCGCTGGCTTCCTTCCCCAATCACAATCGCCTCCTTTGCTGTGAGCTCGCCTGGTGTGATGAGGAGATGCTGGGGATGTCTGTCGAAGAGCGTGCCAAGTTGCTGAAGGTGTCTCCTCACTCAGTTCCGCCACGTATTCCGTCTTTCCTCTTCCTCCCTTTCGCTTTCCTTGTCGAGATGTTTTCTTTGGTGCATTACAATGTTCTTGAAACAGCGTGCGCATGATGCATCTGATGTCCGCAGCATAGTCGTCAGAGACGGCTGTTCCTTCGCGTCACATCCCTCGAACGAATGGGACGATAATGGCTGGCTCAGCAGTGTGTACGCGAAGTGGATGGCAGATCCAACAAAAGTCATGTCGCTTCCAAAATCGACTGCGCTGAAGCAGATCAACCTCAGAAGCGACAGATGGAGGGGCGTGAAGCAGATCTCGGCGATTTTAGCCGCTGCGAGGCCGGTCTTGTTGGCGAAGATGAACTCTAATTCAGAAGCTTGATCGGCTCGGAAAATTACTGGAATCGATTTCACCGTCGTGATTGGACGTCAACACGGCAAAATAACGGAGGTTTTCGTCCACAGCTGAGAAAATGAGCAAAGAGGAGGCAGACAAGTGACGCCAGTTGTGTATTGGTCACTGGGATGGTCTGACGGTTTGAAACAGAAGCGAATGATGATAAGCAGGTATGGATTGACATAATTCGCACAAGAAATCCATAATTCAGGAAAGGAGATCCATCATAGAGAGGTTCGTGGGACTCAACGAATTCTTGAATGGTGTCCGAACGCATACTCTTGAACATCGTGTTTTCGAGATGATCTGTCCGATGAGGTTGGAAAGAAAGTCAGCGAATCTCGGACAACCCGGATGGACGACTCGAAGTTCGGCGACAGATTGTTCATCCTCAGCATGGGAAGGATGATTCTCCAATTCAGTTACATTTTTCTGCAGAGATCTGTTGATTATCTGATTCTTCAC
>JARBJD010000354.1:0-73603 GCA_033064195.1 Blattamonas nauphoetae
AATCCCTAACTCCCTAACTCTAACTCCTAACTCCTAACTCCTAACTCCTAACTCCTAACTCCTAACTCTAACCTTCCTAACTCCTAACCTTAACCTTAACTCCTAACTCCTTAACTCCTAACCCTAACTCCTAACTCCTAACCCTAACTCCTAACCCTAACTCCTAACTCCTAACTCCTAACTCCTAACCCTAACTCCTAACTCCTAACTCCTAACTCCTAACTCTAACCCTAACCCTAACTCCTAACTCCTAACTCCTAACTCCTAACTCCTAACTCCTAACCTCTAACTCCTAACTCCTAACTCCTAACTCCTAACTCCTAACCCTAACTCCTAACTCCTAACCCTAACCCTAACTCCTAACTCCTAACCCTAACCTAACTCCTAACTCCTAACTCTAACCCTAACTCCTAACCTCTAACTCCTAACTCCTAACTCCTAACTCCTAACTCCTAACTCCTAACTCCTAACTCCTAACTCCTAACTCCTAACTCCTAACCCTAACTCCTAACTCCTAACTCCTAACTCCTAACTCCTAACTCCTAACTCCTAACTCCTAACTCCTAACTCCTAACTCCTAACTCCTAACTCCTAACTCCTAACTCTAACCCTAACTCTAACTCCTAACCCTAACTCCTAACTCCTAACCCCTAACCCTAACTCCTAACCCTAACCCTAACCTCCTAACCCTAACCCTAACCCTAACCCTAACCCTAACCCTAACCCTAACCTCTAACCCTAACCCTAACCCTAACCCTAACCCTAACCCCTAACCCTAACTCCTAACCCTCCTAACTCCTAACCCTAACCCTAACCCTAACCCTAACCCTAACCCTAACTCCTAACCCTAACTCTAACTCCTAACCCTAACTCCTAACTCCTAACTCCTAACCCTAACCCTAACCCTAACTCCTAACTCCTAACTCCTAACTCCTAACCCTAACTCCTAACTCCTAACTCCTAACTCCTAACTCCTAACCCTAACCCTAACCCTAACCCTAACCCTAACTCCTAACCCTAACCCTAACCCTAACCCTAACCCTAACCCTAACCCTAACCCTAACCCTAACCCTAACCCTAACCCTAACCCTAACCCTAACCCTAACCCTAACCCTAACCCTAACCCTAACTCCTAACTCCTAACCCTAACTCCTAACTCCTAACCCTAACCCTAACCCTAACCCTAACTCCTAACTCCTAACCCTAACCCTAACCCTAACCCTAACCCTAACTCTAACTCCTAACCTCTAACTCCTAACCCTAACTCCTAACCCTAACCCTAACCCTAACCCTAACCCTAACCCTAACCCTAACCCTAACCCTAACTCCTAACCCTAACTCCTAACTCCTAACTCCTAACCCTAACTCCTAACCCTAACCCTAACTCCTAACCCTAACCCTAACCCTAACCCTAACCCTAACCCTAACCCTAACCCTAACCCTAACCCTAACCCTAACCCTAACCCTAACCCTAACCCTAACCCTAACCCCTAACCCTAACCCTAACCCTAACCCTAACCCTAACCCTAACCCTAACCCTAACCCTAACCCTAACCCTAACCCTAACCCTAACCCTAACCCTAACCCTAACCCTAACCCTAACCCTAACCCTAACCCTAACCCTAACCCTAACCCTAACCCTAACCCTAACCCTAACCCTAACCCTAACCCTAACCCTAACCCTAACCCTAACCCTAACCCTAACCCTAACCCTAACCCTAACCCTAACCCTAACCCTAACCCTAACCCTAACCCTAACCCTAACCCTAACCCTAACCCTAACCCTAACCCTAACCCTAACCCTAACCCTAACCCTAACCCTAACCCTAACCCTAACCCTAACCCTAACCCTAACCCTAACCCTAACCCTAAACCCTAAACCCGAGTCACCATCACAACCCAAGTGAGCAACCACAAATTCGTCACTAACCTCCTCCAGGGTGGTGACCGCTCAGGAACACACTCACCTTTGGGCTCGACTTGACAATCGCCCAAGACATCCCAAATGCCCTCCACCGGGGTCTCCTCCCAGACCCTCGAACAGCTGTCAACCAGGCTGAAGAGGGCAAGTCCAAACACTACAAGAAACTTGGACAAGAACACAAGGTGATTGGCATTGGGATCAGTGAGAACGGTCAACTTGGGAACAACATGGAACTGTTTTGGACTTCATGAAGAAGGTGGCCCGAGATGGACACAAATCAGCCCAAGTCTACCACTTCCTCCAAATGACCTCTCTTGTCTTGGAACAGAGCAGATGCATCATGGAACGTCGTGTCTGTCAAAAACTCACATGGAGTCTTCAAAATTTTCAGTTCAACAAGATGCCCAAAATGGGCTCAACATCCAACCCTCACCAAGCACAACATATTTACTCAGTGCGGTGAATCTTCATTCTCAACAACCGAATCTTGCTTTGCCCTCTCTGGGGCCGAATCTTGCTTCGCCCTCTCAGGGCCCACCCTCAACCTCACCTTCTTCTTCACCTCCCTCTGGACCACCTCAAGTGCCCCGCTCAGGGCCATCTCGAAATTCTTCAAATCATCAACTTACGCTCAACCTCCCGGCAAATAACCAATCAGTTGAAAAACACACTCCCGCCCTCACCCGGCCAACCTCCAACATTTTCACTCCTCGTTTTTATTATGTTCCACAACCCAACTCTGAACATAAAGTTTCTCAACCACCCTCCGTGGCTCCAACTTCACCTTCAGAGTCTCCCGATCAACTTCCAACTCTTGACCCTTCTGAGGGCTCAATGGTCATCATGACCTCCACGTCGCCAGAAGAGCACATTGTCGAGACCATGGAAAGGGACAGTTCCGAACACGAATTGACCCAATCCGGGGACAATGATCTCCTCGATGCAGGAATGGAAGTTGATCGTTCCGACAGTGATTTGCCCATTTCGGGGCCCAATCTCGAAAATCCTCAGTCTTTGACCAGTACCCGCCGTGAACCTGATTCAACCAACTTTTCACACAGGGAGTTGTCAGAGCGAAGGACTGACGAGAAACCCGAAATATCATTCGAGGAACTCTTTTCGGAAGACAATCCACCTGTCTGTGATTTTTCCATTCAACCCTATTTTGGGCCAACTCAAACTGATGTCGACACCTCCCAACTGCCCCTCCAAGGGTCGACTCAAAAAGATGCCGAAGTTGGTCAGAAGATGATTGTTGAACTCCCTTCCAATGATGCCGAAGTCATTCAAGAGATCATCTTCGGGTTACCCCCAACCGATGTCAATGTTGATCAAGAGCCCGCCCCAGGGCTGACTCCAAGTGATGCCGAAGTCGGTCTCTTGCCCATTCCTGGGTCGACCACACAGGATGCCGAAGTCAGCCAGATGCCCCCTCCTGGGCTGACCCTCACTGATATCGACATTGACATTGAGCCCTCTCTGGAGCAAATCACTTTTGGCTCAGACACTCTTCCGATCTCCTTTACCCCTCCACCTTCAATTTCACTCAACCCAATTCCGGGCTCTTCACAGCCCACCAGAACACCCCAAACTCAAATACCGCCCGCGGCTGTTCTGATTGAGTTGGATTCCGACGACGACCACAACGACCTTGGCCAGCCCCAAAATGGCTCAAAAAGGAAAACTTTCGTTGACTTGACAATTGATGAGGAAGTCACTTCACACAAGTGCCCCTCCAAGGGCAACTTCCCACCAAGGACTCTCAGACCGAAACGCAAGCTACCCAATCCAAAACAAGATGACAAGTCAATAGCTCCGAACTTTGCCAGACCAAAGCGGGCTAGATACAAGAAGCAAGTCCCGCGAACAGGACGAAGGAAGAAATCGACTCCCTCTTCCTCTTTCTCATCTTCTTGTGATGACTCTCTCTCCCAGGAAGATGACCCCACATGGGCTCCCGACAGCCCCCGAATGGACCCCCCACCCAAGTGCCGTGGACGACCCAAGACACAGCCCAAAGCTGGTGCAAGGAAGCGGCAGCCCCCAGATGGGTCCCGACCAGTGGTAAGAGAAACTGGTGCGGGCAGACTCAACGGCCCCTCCAAGGGCGAGTAACTTTTATTGTTTTGTTTTTTCACTTTTCGTTACTGATTCAGCACTTCAGCATCCGCCGTTAAACCCTAACCCTAACCCCTAACCCTAACCCTTTGCTTCATATGAAAGTGAGAGGTGGACTTTTGCCTATCTTCAACAACTTCAAAGCATTAATGAACTGTCATTTCTCTTCAAACAAGTCGTGAAGAGCGAGGAGTGGGGAACGTGATTCGTGTATCCAAACTGAGCGCTTGTAAGATGATTGAGTGAGAGAGTCCAGAGTCAGAAGAGTGATTTGTTCACCCATGCCAGACTGAAGAGAGGAGAGAGAGAAAGAGATGAGAATAGAGAAGTGTGAAAGGAGAAGAGAGACCAGAAGAGAGAGGAGATGAGAGAAGGATAAGAAAGCTGTAGAAGGAGGAGACAAACCTTGCAAGTTGTCAGGAGGACACTCTCATAAAGTTAGAGATCGAGTTGCGATTGTCTGATCCCGTGGACACCATCCAAACGCCGGTCATTGAGGTCATCGTGATGGTCATGTAAGTCGTGGTGTAGGCGGTGTCAAGAGAGACAGGTTCTCGCAAAGAAGTCTTTCAACTGTTTCGCCTTCATTCTTCACATCAATTCGCTTCGTCTAAGCCTGCTTTCCCGAATGTTAATGATGACATAACCAGAGTGTGACTGGCGTGTCGAAGGAGATGTGAGCATTTCTTGAAGTAGCAGTTCTTGACGCGTATCTGTCTCCATTCATGTGGAACGTACTGCTCGCAGCAACATGTAACCTCCTCTCTGAAGACGAGGCGATGTGGATGTGGAAATCCTCGATAAGATCACTTTGGAATCTTTCAACACGAACAGCAGCTAATGAACCATCTGTAACCGCGCAATTCACGATTTTGCAGATCTTGAGAGCGAGTGATCCCCCAAAATTTGCCTGCGAGAGGGATGAGTGGTATCCCACGTGTTTGGATCCGTCGGGGCAGTATAATCCTGATTGAGGCGGCATCATTTGATCACAGTGACATTCTCCATCTGTAATGTCGTTCCCGTCATTGGCGACGACATGACAGCAACAGTACCAGAGTGCTGGTGTGTGAGAGAGAGATCATGGGTTCTGAGGAAGGGTAGGAGGAGTGTTGAGTGTAGAGAGTGGAAATGAGGAGCCAATGAGGCGACGAGAAGAATGACGAGAGGGAGGGCAGATTGGCCAGCAGGTTAGGTTTGAAGATGGACAAGATTTCGATACACTTCTGTTGAGGAAGAGTCTGGAAAGGCGAGAAGCCAAGAATATGGATTGAGGACGAAAGAGAGGGACAAACATCGGCGAGGGTGAAGAAATGGAGGATTGCCATTTTGGCTGGATGTGACTCTTTCTGATCAGAGACGGATGGTGATAGCACTCCCAAGTCAGTGCAAATTGAGTTTAATATCTTTGGGGTGGGAGAAGAAGCAATGAATATGAGAGATCTATGGGAATCACGATCAGTCTCTTTCACCACTCTTCCTTCTTCATTTCTACCACCACAAAAATCACACTAACCTTCCTCTCAATTGAATACCAACATTTTTCTGTCCAATATGACAATCTGAAAGTTATCGGTTCCAACGATGGCTCTGGTATCCCAATCTCACTCAACTGCTCTAAAGACAACCTTTACATTTGTCAATAAGATAATCCTTTGCTGGATATGTTCTTGGTCTCACAAGCTGACTCGGAAGGATCGGATTCGACGGAGACCGATTAATCCGAATTATCCAGTCACAAATACCAATCCGACAACGACTCAATGATCTTCTTTCGACTGGGCATGAACATACAATTTATCAAACATCTTTTCCGCCAACATCAAGACATCCATTCCATCCAGGTCACCACAACATGGATGCCCAACACCACCATAATTCTGACGTAGATTTCCGCCATAAACACAACAAAGTCGCAACGAAGGAACGTCCTGAAAGCAATATCAGTTCTTTTTCCCATTGATTCCACTGCAGTGTCGTCTATTTGGCCTCGGTCACACAGATTCTCCCATCGACAAAGGGCATCCATTGTCTGCAGATTTATCATTTTTTCATGATTTCAATTCTTTCACATCTGTTCTATTCGTCACCCTTCAGCAAAGTCCAACGTCTCCGAGGTTGTAGAGACCAGACTTGCTGAGAACGACCGACCCCCCTCGTCCACAACCTGGACATGTGCGCAGCCCCAAAATGTGTCCACTCCCGAATTTGTGTAGCATAAATAATTAGCCTGAATTAAGCGGGAATGGCACATTTTGGGGCAGGTGGGCGACGGGGGAGGTAGCTTCAGTGTAGGCAAGGCTTTACAATCACTTGAGGACAATTTTCGAGGCCAAAACTGGAATAAATGCGAAAAAAGACATAAGGACAGGCAGAAAAGCAAAAATACAAACAAATACGTGCATAGAAGCTCACACAGAAAGAAACTTCGGCAGACAATCAACGCAGATGGGGAAACAGCGGAGAACATCAACGCAGATGGGGAAACAGCGGAGAACATCAACGGAGATGGGGAAACAGCGGAGAACATAAACGCAGATGGGGAAACAGCAGGAAAATCGATGGAGATGGGGAAACAGCAGGAGAACATCAACGGTGATGGGGAAACAGCGGAGAACATCAACGGAGATGGGGAAACAGCGGAGAACATCAACGGAGATGGGGAAACAGCGGAGAACATAAACGCAGATGGGGAAACAGCGGAGAACATCAACGGAGATGGGGAAACAGCGGAGAACATCAACGGAGATGGGGAAACAGCGGAGAACATCAACGGAGATGGGGAAACAGCAGGAAAATCGATGGAGATGGGGAACCAACAGGAAACTCAACGGAGATGGGGAAACAGCAGGAGAACATCAACAGGAGATGGGGAAACAGCGGAGAACATCAACGGTGATGGGGAAACAGCGGAGAACATCAACGGAGATGGGGAAACAGCGGAGAACATCAACGCAGATGGGGAAACAGCGGAGAACATCAACGCAGATGGGGAAACAGCGGAGAACATCAACGCAGATGGGGAAACAGCGGAGAACATCAACGGAGATGGGGAAACAGAGGACAGCATCAACGCAGATGGGGAAACAGCAGGTAACTCAACGGAGATGGGGAAACAGCGGAGAACATCAACGGAGATGGGGAAATAGCGGAGAACATCAACGGAGATGGGGAAACAGCGGAGAACATCAACGGAGATGGGGAAACAGCAGGAGAACATCAACGGAGATGGGGAAACAGCGGAGAACATCAACGGAGATGGGGAAACAGCGAAGAACATCAACGGAGATGGGGAAACAGCAGGGAACTCAACGCAGATGGGGAAACAGAATCCAAAAAGTGCACTGATGCGCAAGCAGACTCCAAAACGTTCAATGAAGCGCAAACAGAATGCACACGCCATCCTTTCGTCAATCTCGTCTCATTTGCGACAATACTTGATTCAGTCCATTCAAATGTCGTGAAAAACTGAATTAACTGATGATATGAAGAACGGAATCAAAAACAATTTCTGAATTACGTCTCACTCTCATCCTCCTGCATTGCCAGCGCCTCTTTCACATCCTGAATGTGCTCAACCAAACCTGACTTTCGTCTGCCTTTCATCGTGAAGACTTGGTATTGTGCCTGTGGAGGTTCATCATTTTGCCGAAGCTTCATCTTCATATCCCGCTTCTCCGCAAACCACCGAATCTTACAGTTCTCCGGTGTCCTCTCTCCTCCTCGGTCTGCGATCAATCTAGAGATCTCCTCCCAGCTCATGTTAGCGGCGCGCCCATCCGCCAGAGCTCTCAACTCCCATTCCAACCAGTACTTCCTCTGGCGGATGGGCTTTGGTGGAGGACTCTGAACCACCACACGTTCCTCCTGGTTAGCTTGATTCGGCTGTTTCGCAAGGTCATCCCGAACTCCTCTAAGAAAGAGTTGAGCCATTGTAGTTGGAGTCTGGCCGGATGAGAGACAATCCTGGATATGGCGTTCACAATTTGCTGTCGAGAGGGATTCGTCCTTGCAGAAGAGTCTCGTCGCTTTGGCTCGAAGTGCATGGAACTTGGCTGACCCTCTTGTCAACATGGCGCACGACATTCCGAGAACTGTCGTCACTTGTTCTTTAAATGCAGACAGCTGTTCTCCTCCAGTCCATGGAATGGGCTTGAGTTTTGTGTTGTGGAAGATTTCTGTTGTTGTGAGGACAGGTTCCATCACGTTGGTGGCGTGGAGTTCTGAGTTGGGCATTACAAGTCGGTTGGCAACGTGGACGCCAATAGTCGCTGACTTCACATATCTCATTTGAACAGAGGAGTACGGCACCCAGCGTGCCACAATTGCTGTTTGTTCTAGTACTCTTGTTCGGGTGGAATCATCATTACCAGCCTTGATCAATGCCGAGGAAAGAAAACCACTTCGAAGACTGTGAAACCCAAAGTATTGTCGATTGAAACCGGCTTGGAATGCCCGGTTTTGTAAGCGGACAGTCATAGCATCTGGTCCAATTGGCCAGATCCTCTCTCCCAGATTCCAATGCTGTTCCCATTCATCTCTGCTTGTAAGTGACAGCCCGAAACGTTGAACCAAGTGTTGTTGGAGCCAGTAAACAACATTCAAGTTGCTATATGCAAATATGTCACCCTCCACAGTAACAACAGAATCCTGAACGTGATAACCTTTCATCTTTCGCAGACGAATAGTAATCAGAAGTACTGATGAGTCCTTTAGACAGACGATTCTCTCGATGTCTTTCAATTCGATTGCTGCACATGTCGAGGCACGCGCGCCTGTCGAAAGAGAAAACAGGAAGAGGCTGGCTTCAAAGGTCTTTTCTGGGATGCAGTCAGGGATATGGACAATGATTGTGTGGAGATCCGAAGCAATGAGAGGAGGTTTCCCAATGGATACGTCTGGAGTCAGTTTTGTTTTTTTGACGAGGTTGACGGAGTCAGAGATGGCAGAATGGATTGCTTGTGGAGTTGGTCCACCTCGATGCAGTGAATCAAGAACACCAAGCGCACATCGAACTGTCGAGTCTAGTGAGGCAACAGACACCAAATCATTGATCCCCAGAACGTATATGAACTGCTTCACCACATTACATTCAAGGGGAAGCACAGATTCGAGTTCCATCGCGTCTGCAAAGTCTTTTAAGAGACGGTAGACCCAGCGATGGTTCTCCTGGGTCTCAAGACTATATGGGAGA
This sequence comes from Blattamonas nauphoetae, assembly GCA_033064195.1. NCBI lineage: Eukaryota > Preaxostyla > Oxymonadida > Blattamonas > Blattamonas nauphoetae. The sequence continues at coordinate 9,237 of JARBJD010000354.1, forward strand.
GTGTGAGCTTGGGGGTTTGCCAGATCTTCCGAAGAAACAGTCCGCAAGAAAGTGTGAAGGTGTGTTGGCCCTTGGTTCTGATTGAAAGGTCTTGAAAGTGATGGATTGTCTGACTGTTCCGGAACTGGTGGGGTGAACCTTGAAATGATTCGTCTGTGATTGTTGTAGATCTTCAGCCATTCAGCCTCTCGATCGAGACTTTGTTGTGACGTTTCATTCACAGATGACAGGTTCGACCATTGATTAATCAACGCTTCTTCAAGTGACGTCGCTTTCTGTATTTCTGTCGCTTCGTCGGTGATGTCATCAAGCTGGGCAGTGATTGAGGCAACCTTTGGTTTTGTCTTTTTTATCAGGCTCGGTCGTTTCGGTGCTTCTGGTTCCGTCCAACTGTCATCGCTGTCATCTGACGTTTGTGCTGAATGCGGTCTTTTCACCTTTTCGATGACTTCCTCTTGAATGTCCGACTCAGTTGAATCATCGGTTGTCTCTTGGCGGGTTCTCCTCTTCTTCTTCATCTGTTTCTTTCTTGATTCTTCCTGCTTGTCGTTCCTCTTCTTGACAGTCTTGTGTTCTTCCTCTTTTGTCTCCTTTTCAGGAATCCCCTCCACAAAGGCGAGATATCTGGCAATTTCATCTTCAGAAAATGTAACAGGACGACCCGCTCTCCAGGACTCAATTTTACTGAGAGCACAAACAAAAGGTGATGCTTGAACATCCTTGTTCAATAATGAGGAAGGTTGGGTTTTCTCTTCACTCATCGTTGTAGATTCTTCTATGGAATACGTGATCTCGCCTGGATTCACTGCTCCGCTCATCTGGTTGCGGAGCATCTTCTCGACCTTATCCTCAGTCTTGACTCGTTGGGGCGTTTGTCGCGTTGGAGTAGATAGGGCAAACAGCATGCGGGACTGTTGGGACTTAGGAGTAGACGGAGGAGGAACGATAGATTCTTCTTCCTCTTCTGCAATGGCCTGAGCTCGACGAGCGGCAACATCTACAGCTAAACTAGTTCTGAAATGAAGAAGAATAGTTCAGAAATGAAAATGATTGTTCAGAAATGAAGAGGAATTGTTCAGAAGTGAAAATGATTGTTCAGAAATGAAGAGGAATAGTTCAGAAATGAAAATGATTGTTCAGAAATGAAGAAGAATTGTTCAGAATTGAAAAATGATTGTTCAGAAATGAAGAAGAATAATTCAGAAATGAAAAGCAAATTCAACTGGCCTGAAAGACAACAACAATTCGAAAATCCCTTCTTTTATATTGAAAGAACAGTTCCTCAAAAGCTCAAAGTCAAAACAAATACGTTCTCCTGGTGTCAGAAATAAGTCCCGTCTCACATTAAAACGGTGTGGTTTGCATCAGAATCTCAACAAAAGACTCACACAGAAGGACATACTGCATGCTGAAGCGTTTATTGTTGAAAAAACTTGAATGTTTGAAATAGTGCGATGCGAAACTCGCTTTTCATTCTGAACCCGCACACACGCCCATTTTGTCATAGTAATACATGTGGTCAGACAAAACGAAGTGACAACAATACCTGAAAACAGGTGTTGAGAATCCGAATCTTCTGAACCAGAGAACAGATCTTCACCAACTTTTGCATGACTCACATCAGAACAATTAGAAATCAAAAAAGATATAAATGTGAAACATCTCACAAACTGTTCTCGAATGGATAGTGGTGAAGATTGGTCAACTCGCTGAAATACTATCGTAGTTGTGCAGGTTTAGGGAAAATGCGCTGGTTTTTCATGGCGCTTCAACTAGACAAATTCCCAGCTGTCCGTATGGATGAACCTGATGTATAATTTTCTCTCACTCTTTGATCTTTGACATTCGAATTTGAGATATTTCTTCGTGATCTGTTCGTTGAATTTGTATTTAGTGGAATGTAGGAGCAACGTCAGTACCTCCGAGAACCTTTTCTCAGTGGTTGCATGGAGATTCCTGACTTGTTTTCAATTCTGAACAATTCTTCTTCATTTCTGAACAATCATTTTCATTTCTGAACTATTCCTCTTCATTTCTGAACAATCATTTTCACTTCTGAACAATTCCTCTTCATTTCTGAACAATCATTTTCATTTCTGAACTATTCTTCTTCATTTCAGAACTATTCTTCTTCATTTCAGAACAAGTCTACCTGTATGTATTCAATTTGAAAATGCGGGGTCAGCCAACAGATACATGATCAAAACACCAAAATGCATACCATGAAATCTGAACTGTTTCATTCTACGTCGACGTTTTTTTGAGAGGATGATTGCAGTAGATGAGACAGACTGTGAGGGAAATGAAGTCACACCTTTCTTTTTCATTAACTTGATAGTGCATTTCACGACTTTCCACATCGACTTTCAGCAAATACTCGTCGCTCTCTTGAACCGCCAGTTCGGTCAATTCTCCCTGTTTCGGTTTTTTTGTCGCCACACGAGCATGATGACGAGGAGGTTCAGGATCGTCGATTTGGGCAGCGGAGAAGGTGAACCAGTCGGTCGTTCGGAGATTCTTTCCAAACTTCAGTTGGCATCGAAGATCTTGTTTCTGATCCAATGCAGCAATCTCTTCTTGTTTAATAACAAAAATAACCTCAACGATGATTATTCTACAGATTGAGAAAAACTTCTGAAGGATTCAGTTCAGACTGAACAGAAAAGTGTTAAACATAAAAAAGTGAGTTTCAGCAATGCCTGAGCTTGTGGAATATCTTACAATGAGTCAGAACTAACCCCGACACAGTTCCAATATTCGCAGAAGAGGACAAAGCCAGAGAAGTCACAGAAACAACAAAACGAGACTGCTTACCTACCAGAACCTTCCCGGGGGAAGAAAATACGCTCCCTCTCGAGCTGCAGGTTGAATGGTGGAAGGAGCGAAGAGGAGGGACGGGACAAGGCAGTTCATCCCACTTTTCCTCCCCAGTTTCGCGAGTCGCTGCTTCAGAATCACGTTCAGCAGATCTTCCCATCCCTCCTCGCGAAGCACCACTCGCCATCTCTCTTCGCTGTCTGCTTCGTTTGGGGTAGCTCGTGTCAGAAGGACACACATCAAACGACAGGTTTCATCGGAACACACAGGCAGCGATGTGTTGAACTCTGGGGAATCCAAATACTGGTAAGCGTCATTGCGTGTGATGGTGAGTGTGTCCTTCAGCGTGTCGATGAGCTGACCTGTACCAGGTGGGAGGCCACGGAAAGATTTCAGCACGTCACATACAGCTTCAGGATCGAGTTCATTCGTCTTCTTCATCGTTGTCAGCAGGTGTAGAAGGAGCTGGCGGCGTGTCTGATCGGGCACGGTGTTGTTGTTCTGTTGGAGGAGAGCGGCTTCCTTCACTCCAAGCCACTTCACTTCAAAGTCCACAAAGAACTGCAGAAGAGGGACGGGACAAGGAACGACGCAATCCACACCAGCCGAGACATTTTTGGCGGAGAGAGGAGTGAAGAAGATGTCGTGGTGTGTGATGTACATATCCAGTCCTTGCGTCACCACATCCACTCTGAGGAAGAACTCCCTCAGTCGAGTGTAAGAGTCTGGCAGAGTGACCGTGCCTGAGGTTCCATATCGTTGTGGGCGGTGTCGAGAAACTGGCTGTGCACACACATTCGCAAGGTGGAGAACCGGGCTGATGAAAAACGAGACGAGACGGACGAGTGGGAAGCAGTCGAGTGAGGCGAGGAGAGGCACCAGTTCCGAGCAGACACGCACGAGAGCAGCGAGCAGCCTCTCCCTCGTTCGCTCGGCCTTTTCATCTTTCCTGAAGAGCGAGGCGCCTCTCTCCTTCAGTCGCTCGAAGATCAGCGGATACAGAACGTGCAGCCCCTCCAGTCGCGACGGCGAGCTGGTAAGCGAGGAGACGACCATTCGCATCACTCGCCAAACGTCCACAAGCTGCTCCACACTCGTTTCTGCTCCAGTTGACGCGTCGGCTTCTCCGTTCCTGTCGATTCGCGGCGGCAGTGTCGTTCCACCTGTGGTTGTCTTGTTGGTGTCTTGTGTGTGTGGCTGGAGAGGATGACGCTGCTCGATATCCAACAGCCTCTTCACAATCTGATGTGCCTCGTCTTCCTCAAACCTGAATCCAGTTGACTCATCTGCATTCTGGCCAAGCACGGAAAGGAGGAAGGACAGTTCAAGCTCGTCCAGATCCTGCAGAAGGAGTGTAGCGATCCGGGGCACATTCCTAAGCCTGATGGTCAGCGGCGATTTCTCCTTTTTGCCAGCATCGATGATGGTCAGAAGAGACAGGATGAGTCGAGACGGTGGAACTGAGTCGGACAGACAAGCAGAGAGAATGTCGCACACGATGGGCAGAGACGCTAAATTGGTCAGAAGCTTCGACAGTGGCTGAACAAGCGGGTCGCCTGAGGCTGTGTCTGGAGGGAAGATGGCAATCAGACGCTTCAGGAGCGGTTCAAAGTGGTCTTTGGAGGTCCGACAGTTTGTGGAGAATTCGAGGTAGATGGTCAAAATGTGGAGATGGTGGGACGGCGGAGCAGCAGTGAGGGCCATCACGAGGAGGGTGAGCGGAAGGCAGTTCGCAATGTGCTTGAGAACCGTTGCTGACGATAGGAGAGACGATACAATCCGAATGAGAATCTTGACTGTGTCGACACCAGGCGAGGAGAATGTTGGGTCTGCAAAAAGAGTGGAAAGTTGTCCGATCAGAGTGGACGCAGCTGAGACGTCGATTTGTGGATGGCTGAAGACGTTGCGGTTGTTCGAAGCAGGCAGGTCGATATCGGCCTGGATAGCATTCCTGTCAATACTGCACATGGCTGGGAGATAGTCGCCCAACAGTACAGACGTTACCGAGTGGAGGATGGAGGCAGCTGGGTTTTGGATTTCTCGGTCCGACGAAGTGACGAGCAGCAGCAGGTATGGAAGAAGTGGATTAATCATGTTCAAGGGATACACTGTAGTCTGCACAGAAGGGAGCCGTTCGATCTCGAGGCAAAGAAAAACGAGGAGATGGATCGTTGACATTCTGAGTTGAGAGTGTCTTTGAGAACCAAGAATCATCTCTAACGGTGTGAGATGAGTTAACGATCTGAAATCTTTCAGGGTGTCTAAGACGATGCGTTCGATATTCGATCGGGTACGTTCGCAGTAATTGAACGAGAATGTGTTCACAAGTGTGATTAGCATCGTCCATACAACGTCCTTGTCAAACATATTAAACCGGAAAAATATGCCGTCGGTTTGGGTAGTTCCCTCTGGAAATAAAAAATGCGAGAGCCACACTTCGGAAAATGGAGATGATTCTTTCAGCATAAGCAGCTCGTTCAGGGTACTGAGAAGAGGCAAAATCGCTCACCAATTGAAAGAACGAATTCCTAGTTTTCTGAATGGGTTGGCGGGGAAGTCCACTACCTCTGAATGTCATAGCTCAGAATCAAGTGTTCACAGCGAACACACTAAGGGTCGGATCGAGACTGTGAACTTTTGTCGAACCAAAATCGCTTTCTTTCAACAAGATCGTCCTATTTCATTCTTTCTATGATTTCTCCAGAGCTCTATCAGGCCACATTATCGTTCTTGGCGCGTATTCCTTCCTCTTCAACCAGATAACGGAACATTTCAATCCAACAGTCATTGGACTTGGTGATCTCCTTCCACACGGAGATATCGTCAATGGAACAGGACCTGTCAGTCTCACCGTTCTATTTCGATCTGTGCATAGCTCAGGATGCGGATTGACTCGATTCCATCGGTTTCCTCCTTTTCTCTTCACTCTTTCAGGAATCGCCCCACGGCCGATGTCTGGAGAGTTGCGGTGGAATTTGGAGTCTCCAACGTCGTAGAGGAGAGCACCATGTCCAATGACTGTTGGATTGAAAGGTTCCGTTGTCTGGTTGAAAAGGAAGAAAACACAATATGGTTCATTGGACGCATTGTCCTGTTATCCTTTCCTTAGACTCTTTATTTTCACCAGTCCCACCTGACAGTCGGGATTTGATCTCCCCTTATTTTTTTAATTTTCACTCGAGCCATCGTATTCAATGATGAGCACTGAGTCGAATACGGTTCCGGAAGGAATAACCATCAAAAGTTTGCCCCTATCTCTTCGTTACCACTGGCAGGTCGTTACCGTTCGGTCATCTTCTCAATCATTGCTCTCCTCTCGGCTATTGGACTCACCGCCTCTCTATTCCTATATTTCCTCGTCGGGTACTTTTTTGGATTTGTGATGTGGCCCAGCTTCTTGGTTCTTGTCTTCTCGATTCTGCTTGATCTCTACTTTGGTGCACAACGCACACTTCATCTTGAACCAGAATTGAACAGGGTCATTATGCGTAAGAAAAGATCATTTTTCTTCCATTTATTATGCTGCTGCATCAATACGCCGACTAGAAACACAGAAACATACGAATTGTCAAACTTAGTTTCAGCTACCATTTTACCAAGCACGAGGCGTTCCGCCATCACCTTCAACTTTGTAGATGGTTCAGTCCAAAGCCAACGTGTCACCTTCAAACGGGAAGAAGCGTATTCGTTTGCCACTGTGGTCAATTCAATGATCCAAACACGGTTCCCCCGCAATCAATTCATGCATAACCATGCCTTTTCATTCAACGGTCTCACACCCTTCAGCCCATACATGCATAATCCTGTCGTGCCTGACGCTTACCAATCATCATCTGCACCAACCCCGGATTTAACAGCTCCTGAAGAACTCCCTGGCGGAACCCCAAAGAATCACGAAATCAGTTAAATGATGCCGTAACTTTATCGACTTTTGAATAGTTTTGTTTCTTCCTCTTTCCGTGGTGTCGTGCTCAATTCATCACTGAATGCTTTTTTCTCTTCACATTTGCAATGTCGACCATAAAGTCGATATTCTACCTCAATCACAAAACTGAAAGGATTGCAGTTGAGCGGGCGAGCGGAAAAAGGTGATCATACCCTTAGGATGTGCTTCTCAATCGAATGGAGAGTTATCTCTCATCGATCGTTAATGAAATCACGAGAGATCACGCATATCATCTGATAGCATCTTCACCCAAGACCCTATCTGATTTTTATGAAGGAAAAAACCCCTCAATCTCACTGTCTCTCTCCACACCCCTGGAGTATTCACATCTCCTCGATGCTGACTCTATTCCGAAATCATTGCCAAAACTGACGTTTTCTATCTTTAATCCGGATTACCCTGTCCATCCACCAACGGCGGAACATGTCGCAGTCAGCTTGGTCACCTCAACTCAGTCTAAGGTCTCCCCTGACAACGAACAATCACAATGGACTTCAATGCAAACTTCCTTTCCGAATCGTGCATCATTAACTGACCCATTCAACATTGCATCACATGTGAACGCAAAATTCTACAATTTAGCACTCCTCTCCATAAAGAACCAACTACACAATCAATTTTCATCAGAAAATCGCAGAAATCCAACCTGGAGAAGGAATGACAATACAACTAATCCCCTCTATTCTGCGTTCACTACATTCCCGCTCCTCTACGATCCAAGTCTCCTCACTGACTTCTGCAATGAGTTTGCGGATTCATTGGGCCGATTACACAGAGGAACTATTCCACCATTCTACCATGAAGTATTCCAAGACTTAGTTCAGACAACGACTGCGCTTCAGGCAGCGGATTCGCATTCGAAGCAACCAAAGAGTGGAGCAAATCCCAACTTTAATAGATCCTCCTCATCAGTAACAGAATTATATCGGCTGATAGCATTCGGGCAGTTATATGACCCAACACGGAACCGAATCGACTTTGAATCAATTGAAGCAATTCTCGCGGTTCAGCGAGGTATGAACCCGGTAATTGTCGCGAAAGAAATTGGATTCCTCTTTATATACCTTGTCAGTGTTGTATTCTTCATCACCACAAATACAACGGCAGTCACGACTGACAATCAATTGAAGCCAATCCACCTGTCACACCAATCATTAAACAATCTGCCTGAACAACGCCAAACACAACAAATCTTGAAACAAATAAATTTATCTCAAGCATTCCCTCGAAAAATCGTGTATCTGAGTGCGTTCATCCCTCATGACTTCCACTCAATTTATCACCACATCTCGCAAGGATTGGACCTTCTTAGTAGTATTCAGAATTTTCTCGTACGATTGACATCGGCAGGACTGATTGGCGTCGATCTTGAAGATGACTCGCCAGCAGTGACTCTCCCATCCACCCCAAACCTGCTCTTGTCGCGTGTGTCGCAACCTTCATCGCCGTCGAGAGGCCCCACCAAATCAATCCCCACAGCAAACTTTCTGATGAATGAGAGATCTTCCAACACACCCTCTCCTCTGTTTCTGGAACAGGATGTCCACAACCATAGTGAGCACAGCTTTGGACTGGGCATTCGATCATTTCTGGAAACAGCACGCACCCGGTTGTCGTTCTTTCAAAAACTTTTTGGGCGTTTCGAAGAATTTCTGAACGTCCCCTTTGTGCCCTCGGAGGAATACGAAGCCGTGGCACATCATGTGCGCACTGTCTCTGTGCAGGGGATCAATGCCTTGAAGTTGTGCCCGTCGATGAGCCCAGACTTGTTCGACGAGACGGTCGGAATTCTGAGTGACTCGATGGAAAAACTGGAAGAAAAGCTCCTCGTGGCATTCCAAACACGCCTACCGTATCTCTTTTTCCGCGCAGAGAGTGTGGACAAGCCAAAACCGACCTCTTGGCTTGTGGAGTTAGTGAACGCATGGATCGACCTTGCGCCATCTGTCCCCAAATCTTCCTTGGTTCTCCAGTCATTCCTCGTGAACACAGGGTTGGTCGGGCTGAATGCACTGATGTTCTGCACCACGGTAGTTCAGAATTTCATCGATCCGTCTTTCCCAATCGTGGATCACATCATCGACCTGAATATGCTCAGCCTGCCCAAACGAGTCAACCACACCGCAACGTCGGCGCTTTCTATGTCGTTCAGCTTCTCGATGTTCTCGTATGCGAGGGAGTCGTCTCGTGATTTGGGTCGGATGCCTTCATTCTCTCAGCCGATTTTCCCGACATTCGCTGTCCGAGCCCTTCCTGACTCTGTCCGTGCAATTCTCAATCTCCAGTTCCTGAACGAGCTGATCCAGGACCCCTCTGTTTTCCTCAACTCACTCCTTCGAGTGACAGCTCATGCGAAGACCATCCTGCCAACAAACGACTGCAGACAGGGGTTGATGTCGACATTGTCGGTTCACACTCGACGGATGGCAGAAATGGTTCGACAGACCAAAACTATGGTTCTAAGGCGGATTCACGCGAGTCTGAGCGGATGGCGGAGGGAATGGAACCAAAAACGAACGCAGCAGGAATCGAAGATGGTGTTCTCAGTCTCTGACGCTGCCGCTATTCTGATGAACGTGAAAAAACATTTCTTTTCGCAGGAGAACCCATCCCTTAGCAATCGTAACCGAAGAGAAACGGAACAGGAACAGAATCTACAACGAATGTCCATTGACGAGTCCTTCATCCGCCATACACTGGAGTTGCAACGTGTTCATCGTCTTGTCTGGCGAGACAGCATCACACAGAAGCTAATTCCAACGAAAGATGAGATGACGCACGCTCTTCTCTTCACAGCATCATTCGAAGAAATCGTTGGGATGATGCGACGCAACAATAATTTGCTCTCGAACCTCCCTCCTCCGTTTGGCGGTCTTTTCCGTGTGCCGATTCTCGTGATGCATGCTCTCCGAGACGTCGACATTCTGCGACTCAGCTACAACAACACTGTGACGCGAGAGATCCTCCAGATTGGCCCAATTCGAGAATCAATAATTGCCTTTTTCGAACAACTGCAGCAAAAGCTGGTTGTCATCGACACTCACATTCTCAGCCTCGCTCGATTGAACTTTTTCAGGGCATCGGACACGCCCTCTCTATCGGCACAGGAACACGTCGAGAAAGACGCAGTGTTGAGGCTGCTGCGGTTCATCCGGGACACTGTGGATGTGATCAAGACGGAACTTCACGACGCATTCGACTTGACGCTTCTGACAGTGAACAACCTTTCACTCTCTCTCTCGCGGTTGCAGAAAAGACATCGTCACCTTTCGTTCAACACGACGCTACTGTCGACTTTTGAGGAAGCTGGATTTTGTTTACTTGAGGATCGTGTGTTTTATGGTGATCGAAAGGTGTTCGAGATGTTGGAAAGAGAGACGAGGAAGATTCTCGCCTCGTATTGGGATCTGTTTGTGGGTGCCCTCCATCACAGCATGATGTCCACTTTCAAACTCCTCACACTCCTTTTCACTCCTGCCATGAGTGACAGTTCAGTGGAGCTGGCTCGGACACTCCCGCAAGTGAAGGTCCACGCGAGTTTGGACCAGCAGGTTTTCCACATCACTCCCACCTCAACAGAAATCACAGCATTCCTTACTGACAGTGTGTCACAGTTCAACTTACTTATTGGCAACTTCGAAATCTGGGATTTTGACTATCTTAGCAAACACTGGCGAGTCTTCTCTCCAACCAACGCGGATGGTTCTCATCACCTTTTACCACCATCACCTCGCACCTCCACAGCCACCACTACCGGACCTGCACGGAATGTGTGGACCGAAGTCTCTTCGTCGTCACCTCTGATCCGCCAAACGTTCGTGTACCTGGCGACCATCCCTCGTGTACCTCCGGTGTCGCGTGCTCTCTTCAACCGCTTCCATCTCTTCGAGACCATTATCCGCAACGATCCTGCGGACATCCGACGAAAGATGCCGCTGCTTTTGAAGACAGCACGGGTGAACTACGATCTCCCAACATTTTCATTCCCCAGTTCGTTTGCTGCGGTGGATGGGAGGAAAAGAGTTGTCCTGATTGATGATGAAGAAGAGGAGGGAATGGATCACATCCAGCGTCACGTCTCCTTCTACGAGATCCTCTCAAACCCTCCTTTGAAATGGGCGGTCGTGCCATCTTCGTTCATTGCGGACGAGTACAGTCCGTCTCACTTCGATCCCGACGAGCAGCCATACGTCTGCAGCACCTGCCACAACTCGTTTGTGTCGATTGTGTCGTTCACCAACCACGTCCATGATCAACTTCACCACCGCACACCGACCGAAAAGCATGGCGTCATCGTTCAAGCTCTCCAGAAGTACCTGCTCCGCTCGATGGAGAGGCTACAGCTGTGGAAGGAGACAATCATGACTCTGAACGCGTCGCTGGGGGAGAGCAGAAATTTATCGATCCCTCAGCCAACTCGCTCATTGTCACTCCCGCACCAACTGTTCTCGATTCTGCAGAGCCTGTTCTCGCCTGCACAGCTCACATTGACTCTCCAAATCGATTTCACATCGATCTTAATTGGACAGATGTATGTTCTTGTGACTTCGATTTTCAGCAATTATTTGGATCAATACGTGCGAAATGTGGAGGAATATTCGAACATGATCGCCCAGCCACTTATCGCCTCCATCGACTCCATTACGCAGAACAAGCTCAGACGGAAGGAACGAATCCTAAGCACAACCGCACTGTTCCCAAACAACACCGTCCACGATGTTTCGAATCTGATGAAGAATATGGAAATCATCACTTTCGAGCAATCTCTCTTTGACCGTCGCTTTGATATCCTCCTTAGCTTCTGTTCGGCACTCTCCCATCTCTCTCCGGGCATCTCGAAACGGCTCCAGAACGACACTCTCATTTTGGTCAAGCTGAATGAAGAACTGACGTCCCTATCATCACTACGAACAACATTGAACTCGCGGCAATCACAAATCATCGAGCAGCTTCTCCTGTCTCGAAACACGCTCGTTCTGTCACTGGATGTGTTCTGCACAACTTTTGAAACTATCAGGCCGATTTTTGAGTCAACCGAGGAGAACAAGCAGGGAGTGATGGCACGCCATATCTTCCTCCACACTCTGATCTATCCAGCCCTTGTCCACATCCAGTACCTGCACGACCTCAACACACAGGAAGCAATGCTCGACTCCACTCAGACATTCCATCCGCACTTCAGGACTGTCACAGCGACCCTCCAGAATCTGGCTGTCCTCTACCTGCAGTACTCGAAGCTGCAGGATTTCCAGGATCAAATCGTCCACATTCGGTTCAACAACGTCAACATAAAGGAACAGCTCGGCCGCTTCTCTCAGTTTCAGAATATTCTCACTCGCCTGAAGCTCATCCGCCATTCAGTCGTTCCTCCTCTCGCTCGCATCCCTCTCCACATCACATTCAAGTCTCAAGTCCAAAAGCTCCGACAAATCTTTCAAATTGTGTTTGACATCAATCCGCAGGAGTTCAAGACACGCCATTGGGTTCAACTCGCGAAAGACATCAATGCCCAGGAGTTGTTGGGTTCGGTGATGGAGCAGGAAGAAGAAGGAGAGAAGTCGCCAACGATGAAAGCCATTCTCGACTCCAATCTCCACAAGCATCTCTCCACAATCATATCCATCAAAATGCGTGCTCACCACGAAGCCAGGAACTCAGACCGGCTGAGGATGATTGTTGAGAGTTGGGAGAATGACTGTCGACTCGTTCTGACAACAAGAAAGAACAATCTTTACATCGATGATGAGAATTCTAGATTGGAAGAGTTCTCAAACGAGTTTGCCATTGTCGAGGAAAATTCGATTTTCGATATCGTCCGCAAAACACAGCACTTCATCGAGGAACTGCAGACGCTTGCATCATCCAAACACTCTCATCCGTTCCTTGCCGACGTTCAGCGACTTCTAGCTACCCTTCGGAACATCTTAGCTCCTCTCACCATGTTTATGAAGACACAACGCAACTTCCTTTCACTCGTCCAGTTCTTCTCTTCTCGCCACAATGCTCAGGCTGTCTCGAACATCTACTTCAAGCTCAGCAGCTCGTGCTTCACATGGCACCACATTCTCCTCGAAATCAAACGTAATCCGGCTCCCTTCATCTCGTTCGCGGAGGGCGAGTTCATCCTCCAAGTTCTCGAGAACACGTCGATGCAGTTTGAGGAGTTGATGTCTGACTTGAATGATTACATTCAGACAAAGAAGCAGGCTTACCCAATTCTCAACCTCCTTCCGGAAGAACACGTCATCACGCTTCTCTCTGTCACGGACACTCCAGCTGACTTCAATCCCATCATCCAGATTCTCTTCCCCAACACAACTGCCATCTCATTTCAGACAACTTTCACAACCAGAAATATGACGCCATTGTCAGCATTCTCGCCTCCGAACAGTTCAGAGGAATCACTCCCTCCGCCTCACTCGGAAGATGCTGATGTTTTTGCCACCTTTCAGAACAACTCAATTGATGGTCGCAAATCTCCCGTCGTGGAGTCTTCAAGCTCCCCAGTCAACATTCAAATATCGCCATCAACTGTGACATTCGCCAATCAGCTTGATTTTCGAACAGTTTCATTCGACAGTTCAAATTCTTTGCTGTCCATCAATCCACACGTCACACCAGCGACCAACACGCCCTTATTTCACTCGGATGTCCAGTTTCAAACCCTCACCAACAACACGTCATCATTCACACAAGCTATCTCACCGAGGCACAACTCACTCAATCCCCTCCCTCTCTCCTCCCTTCAGATGTATCTTGTGGATGGCGTTTTTGGGACATTGGGTGAGTTTATCTCGTTCCACACACCACTCACGTTTGTGCCTGGAGGTGACAATATCCAATTTCTGATTGCTGTCAAGAATGAACTCACAACTGCAATGAAAATGCACACCATCGACACGCTCTTCGAGTTCCCTTCGCTATTTTTCAAACAGGACGGCGAGATGGGGTCTTCCACCATCTTCGAAGCTCTCGCATCTGAGATCGAACCCATAAACGCAGTGGCAAGCATGTTCATGTCCGATGTTGGTCAGGGCTCAGATCTGCATCTTGAGACCGTCGCCCCATTTCTGAAGCGAAGCATCACACAAACTGTCTTCTTCTCATTCTTCTCAGTCTGGAGCTCAATCATCCACTCACAGCTCGGTACGATGCGAACAGAAATGCGGAAAGAATCGTACTTCAAGGATTTTATCTCCGACGACCACATCAGCGAAGAAGCGGTCGATCATTTCCTGCGTCTGACTTCGAATTTACACAATTCTGACCTTTGTCGACGTCCGCTCGATGCTCCAATTATCGAACAGATGGCGCTCACGGAGAAAGTCCTGGTCAACACCATCAAAACCCTCCAGCACCTCTCCTCTCTCCTCCGGTCTCCTCTCGAAATTGTCAAAGTTGAGCAGGCCATCCTCGCCACACTGAACATCCTCTCCATTTACTCTTTCTTCCACCACTATCCCATCCACGGCAAGTCCATCTCCTTCGAGACAAGTGGATACATCATGACGACATTCCCTGTCATTGTCTTTGATCCTTCTCCTCTCTTCTCGTCTCGCCTGAGCACACTCACTTCAAGCATCCCATCTCCAACCAAATCAACTCTCAACCCATCGCCTGACACAGTGAAAGCAACTGTCTTCTTCGACACTGCACAGATCGAGTACGGTTTTGAGTATTTGGGGCAAAGCGTGTCCACACTTGATTCGTGGAACTTTGTGTCTCGAATCACTCCACCCAAACAGTTCGACGACGCCATCAACAACAAGGCCCTCTCGTTCTTCTTCAGATCGACAGAATTCTGGACAAACTTGGCGCGGAATGCTGAATCTGTCTACCCACCATCGTTGAAGGCATCATCAGTGAAGGCACAACCGTCAGAGAATGATAATCTGGGCCTCTTCACTCTTCTCAACGGAGTCTCGCCTTTCGTCGCCTTTGACAGATTGAATGAATTCGCTGCACTCTGTGGAAGGAGTGTGCGTCACCTCATGCTCAGCCAGGAGACTGTCACCCAGAACACACTGCCTGACTTCATCACAGCCATCGTCAGCTGTGGATTCTGGGGGTGTGTGGAGAACATTTCCACTCTGCTGGAGTCATACATTATGTCTCTCTCGTCTATCCTCCAAACTCTCCTCCAAGCGACACGTGATTGCCAGCCATTCGTCCAATTCCCGAACGCTCTTCCAGTGAAGATCACTCCCGGCTTCTACCTCTTCATGGCGACTCCCCTGAAGGGAGACAACCCCGACCTAACTCCCCATCTCAAAAGCTACTTCCGAACAGTCAACACCCATCCACAAACAGACTCGTCTCGCCTGTATGTCCATTTCACACTCGATGGGTTGTTGTACTCGTATCAGCTGACTGAACGGGTCATGACGGTGCTGGATGAGTTGAGATTGCAGTTTGCTCACTCTTCCGTCCTCCATGAAGGACTCGTCACCCATCTCTGCCACTCCATCCCCACCTATCTCGAAGTCATCTCACTGTCAATTCTTCCGTCGATCGAAGCTTTGGAAGGAACAACTACAATCGAATTCCTCCACCCTCTCCTTGTTTATCTCAACAAGGCATCGATACGAGACACATACGAAAGATTGGGAGACACAAGTGCACCTGACTTCCAAGCGGAGTATCAACGCACGAAAGCGCACCTGTCAGACGTGTTGACTTTCGTCATCGAGAACATGGCAGTGATGACAAGCATCTGGGAATTTGTGAAAGTGATTCTAAACAGAGATGAAACACCAGCCTTCATTCGTATCCTCCTCGCTTGCTTCCCTGAAATATGCGACATTTTCTTCTTAAACACTGACATTACTGTTGAAGACGTCACTCGTGATCCGTCTCTCTTCACTAAACAGTGGCTCACCACTGCAACAAACGTTGAAAAGAAATATTCCGAAGATATCGTTGGTTTTGTTTCAAATTTGCTTGTCTCACACGTTTCGTATGCAGCGACATACACACATACACTCAAGGCACTCACGACTCTCGATACCGAGCCTCTCCCTCTCGTCGAGGACATATCGTCGCTTCTGAGGCGGACAGACGGCAGCGATGAGCTCACAAAGTTTCGAGAATCACTTGTTTTGTCGTCCGAAATTGTGGGCAATTCGAAAGAAGCGTTGGAGCCCAATCAATTCATCCCACTTTCTCCTCTTTTCCAACACGACGTTGCCAAAGCCGACGAGCGATCCCTCAACGAAACCGTCGTTGATGTTTCCGAAGAGAGGCTCAAGTTTTTAACGCCTTCAGAAGTCCCTCGCCATTCGGGGAAGGTTAGCTTCGATCAGCGGCGAGCTGTAGCACACGACATCGTCGACAAGAAGCGGGCGAGTGGACTTGTTCTCCAGCTCGATGAGGTTCTCCGTCATCCACTCTGGACCACCACTCCTCTCACTCGAAGAACTATCACCAACGACAGCCCATTGGTCATCGTCGGACCGCCTGGAAGTGGAAAATCGTACTTGATTCATCTCCTTGCACTCGCTCAGAACGCACATGGAGTGAACGCACGGATTGTTCATATGAATCCGTCGAATTTCAGCCAAAACGAGCTCTTCGGATCGTTCACAGTCGCTGAGGACTTCGTCACTGATACAATTGGAGCGAGCACCTTCCCTCTCCAACCAGACTCCGATGAATACAAAGACATCCTCTCCACAAATTCTGGGTTCTCGTGGGAGGGAGCCTTTGCCAACAAGCCTCCTCCTCCTCAAGCTGCTCCTGCTCGGAGGAAGAAGTGGAATCGGGGGTTCTTAGAGATGGTGGCAGGCCACATCGAAAAGATGGGAGAGAGCTCGTCCACTTCAGTCTACTTTGTGATTCAGTCAAGTTTGAGCAATCGATCGTCACAAACGTCGCAGTCATGTCTGGCCAGCTCTCTGTCGAGATCTTTTGGACGCGATTCGAGAATAGACACGCAATATCAAATGTCGAGCGACACTCTGAAGTGGGGCGAGAATCTCTATCCTCTGTTCACTCACTCCACTCGTCTGGAGGATCACGTCAAAACTTCTCTTTACTCGTCATTCGTCAGCCGTTCGAATAGTTCCTCATCTTTCAAGCGGAGTGGGTTGCAGGAGAGTCGTTCTGACGGGACCGCCAGAGGGGTCCAAAGACTCTTCCAAAGAGCCATAACTGTGCTCCTCTCAAACGACACTCATTTCGAAGGGCTCAACGACACGACTATGTCCAGAATCTTTGCGGGAGATGAGTATCCGGACGAAGACTCACTCCTCGATACTCTCCATCATCTCAATCGTACCATTCGCTCCCTTTCTCTCTCCAACAACAATCGTTTCTCATTCCCTCCCAATGTTCGCTTCATTGTGGAAACGGACTCGCTCGAAAACGTTCCACAGTACCTTCTGTCAGCGTGTCGGGTTCTGACCGTCCCTGCCTCCTTCCTTATGCACGCTATCGTCACCTTCCCAGTCCGTTCCCTCTCTCCGAGTGACCCTCACTTCAGTTGTGCTTACATGTACGTGATGCGCATGGTCGTCTCTGTCTATGGCCTCAACCGACCTGTTTCCGCATCGTATCTCTCGTCGCCCCGCTTTGTCAGTGTGATGTATCAGACGATCGCCAATGCTGTCACTCTCTTCGTTCATTGGCTTCGGATTGCGTTCTCTTTCCTTCAAGATTCAACAGTCGCTGATCCTAACGACAAGAAACGATTGGTCATCGATCGATCGTGTGTGGATAATCACTCCAAACAGATGTTTACGAATTCACTCACTCTTTTCACAGCTGTCCTCGTCTCTTTCATCGACAAAATCAGTCTCTCGGTCGCTACAAGGAGTACTCAAAAAGCAAACAACTCGAACAAAACAGGCATCACTCTCCAACAGTCAATAGAAAACACGATTGTGTATGCACTGTACTGGGGAATGGGAGCACACCTCTTCCATCTCCACGATTTCCGCTGTCTTTTCTCCGACAAATTGTGCTCTCTCCTCTCTTCTCCTCCCATCTTCCGAACAGAAGAGCCTTTGAAGCAATTCACCGATAGTCCGGTGGTTGTGAAAGATTTGCATCAAATGAGCAATTATCTCGGTTTCAGAAACCACGGGCTGAACACCCGCGAATGCCTGTTCTCTTTCTGCATCAACTCGACAGATGGATCGTGGCTCCCATTTCCACGCATTAACAAAGCTCATCCACGTGTCGGGAAAAACACCATGAGCCCCAATGCACGTGGGATCCATCACAGCTCGTCCGATTTGTCGGGTGGGAAGGGGCAAACAACAACAGTCGACTCGACTGCCCTCGTTGGTCACTCGTACGGAGACATCATGCCTGATGTGCAGATGCTGATTGCTCCTTATTCTCACATTATCTCGCTTTATCTTTCCGTCGATTCTCCTGTTTTGTTGGCGTACCAAACTGTCGATTCCTTGGAAATCATTTCTAAGTCAATCCTTCTCTCACCGTACACTCCGAAATCGTCGTTGGATGCCACTTTTCAACTGTTTGACTTGAATGTCACGGAACGGACCACTCACATTGATTTTCATCGTCTCATGAGGTTGTACAGGGCCGGCCTCACGCGATCTCGCGATCGGTTGGTCAAAGAGTTCGAGCAGTCGGGGTATCAATCTTCACGTCCGGTTAACCGACACAACCATTCTGAAAGTGTCTCGACTGAAGAGAGTTCTGGCCGACGCTCTCTGTCCAAGCGGGAACAATCAGCACAACATCGCCGAGACGCGTCGACGGTGCAGACGGAACTTGGCACACAATCAACCTACGACGAGCTCAACAGAGCAACTGGAGCATCGCTTTTGAGTATCCACCTCCAAACTCCGATACCCCAGTTCGCCCTCTCCCAGATCAGGTCGATTATCAACCAGTCCACAATCGTCTTGGACTCAGTCACTGATACGTACAGACACATCCACGACGAACTCAATGTGATCGTGACTCTTCCTCTGAATGCATACCATTTGATGCCAAATCGTTTCATTCACAAGATGCCTCTTATCACAACGCCAGAAGTCTCTCTTCCTGAGTTGTTGTACGTGTTCAATTGCTCCTTCTCTCGGAAAGTCAATTCCATTCTCTCTCTCACACCTGACACAACAGAACTTCCTCCACCGTTCAACCGCATCCCTTCCATCACGCTGATGCTCTGTCTCTTCCTCGGATACTTTCAAAGGAAGAGAAATCTTCGTTTGTCTGCCTTCTTCCGCCACATGTTACCGACACTCCTCTTGTTCCCTCCATCGATTACACACGGCCTTGAAGTGCTTCAGCTGCTCTCTCTGTCCATTGCAGCCTCTCCACAAGTCAAGAACTCGCGCTCATCGCTCACCATCGAGTGGATCAAGTGCACTCGTTCTGTCTTCTCCCAACGCTGCACACAAGCGGAGAAAGTGCGAATGGATATCATCATCACTTTCTTCGGGTCGTACCTCATGGATGCCTCTCCATTTGACATAAAGCGTCTTCGAGAACTCGTTCGTTTCCTCTGCACTTACGACACTCGGCTAGGAGAGGAGGTGCTGTTCCTCGAGGAGCACAAGTCGGAAGACTACCATCGATTCATCCAACTTTACGACAGGCCGGACATGTCGATGGGACAGTTTCTGCAAAGCGAGAACAACCCATTCGTTCTCTCCACATTCAACGAATCAACAGGGATCCGACTGTTTCGCGTTAAACAGGAACTCGAGCGGCACCATGTGTTCGTCCTCACGACCCCCCATCTTATCACAAATGTTGAAGTGAACACGATCATTTCGATGACTGGCTACGTCCACTTCCACCTCAACGTCTCTCAAAGCTTCCTCCGCTTCCTCAGCCAACTTCGCACCATCTGCCAACTTCTTATGGAAACAGACAAGCACGTCGTTGTCTCCCTCTACCTCGACGACGTGGCCGCTCTGGATACGAACATGCGGATCTATCAGGCACACCAGCAGGAAAGCAAGAAGCCGCTCACATCTCAACACATCCCGAATCTCTCTCGTAGCACCATTAAGACAGAAAATATCAGAGGGAGCGAGCGTGTGCGGATTAATCAGGATTCTGCTGTCTCGCATGTCACTCCCCCATTGAAGACACTCCGAGCAGAAGACATCAGCAGCTACCTTCACTCGATGCTCACGTCGTCCACCTTCTTCGCCATGCTCTTCTCGGAAAGTGAGGTCCAGGCAATGACAGACCATCTCTACGGGCGCAATATCATCCTAACCAACACCTCTTTCCACTCGTATCTTCTGAGACAATCTCGCGCGCATCTGCGGCTCCTGATCGTTGGGAATGTCGTGGAACCTTATTTAGAGACGCAGAGTGTTGGTATAGAACTGGAAAGGCATTCTCTTCCCACAAGCGGAATATCGTCGTCGTACCTCCACAAGCTGCAGAAGTCGCCGCGTCTTCCTCCACAAAAGGCACACACGTCGTCGATCATGTACTCACCTTGTCTTGCATGCTTTGAATGGTTCATCCGTGTAGCTCGTTTTGTGTTCATCGAAAACATGCCCTTCAATTCTCTCGTTCGCAAAGCGTGTTCTTTTGTCTCGCCTGTTCTTCCAGTCAAACTGGCGTATCACGCGAAGAAAGCGTCCAATCGGAAAGGTACTGTCGAAGCCATCTTCCCATTCCCACACAACAATATGTCTGACTATCTTCTCGCTCTCGGAGGGGATCCTCTCCGCTTCATCACCTCCAAGCTCTCCCTCAACGACAGATACAGCATCGATACTGCAACACACTCTGGAGGGCAATCACTGTCGAAACAGAAATCGAGGGACGCTCTCGCTGCAATACTCACTCAAACGAGGTTTGGATCAATCGTCGAAGCGAGAAATGTCAAGCCAACATTCCCTCCGCTCACACATCCTCCTCTCTCAAGTTTACCAATCGGGCCAGGCTTGTTCACCACTTACGCCATCAAGCATCGTCAAAAGCCAACACTCGTTTTCGACACTTCTGTGCGTCGGATCCTGAGATACCAATCGTCACAGGCCAATCTTGCTGGAGTTCGTCCTTTGATTAAGTCGGCCTCACAGTCTGGATTCACCTCCACCAGCTCACTCAGTCGTCAGCAGTCGTCGTTGTCTAACTTCCACCTCTCGTCCTTCCAAGTGGAAGATGATTATCGTTCTCACACGCGGAATGTCTCTCCTCATTCGGAAGAAGTCTCATTCGCCAGCAGTCCTTCCATTGTCTCACTGGTCGACACTCCACAGCGGTCCAATTCCTCGTATCGCCGTATAGCTTCGCTCATGCAGTTGGAGACACATTCGTACGATCGGGAGCTGGAGACTCGGCTCAAGGAGACTCTCCTCCATTTTCCTCAATATTCCGAGAACATCGACCTCCTCCATCTCCCGTTCGAGCAGAGCTTGAAGATGCTGGACGAGTTCACCGGATACGAAACGCCATTCTCGACTCCTCGTTCCAAACCACGGAAGAGTGACATGCTTTCTGTGCGTGAAGTGACGATTTCGATGGTCCGTCCTCTCGTCTTCATCTTCAACACAATGAAGCATCGCAGCGACTATTTCTCGTGGTCGTTCACCAGCACCACTTCGGGTATGTATAGAGACAGATCTGATTTTGTATACACACAGATCTAAATTTGGTATACGCACAGATCTGAAGGATACACACAGATCTGTCAATTTGTTTATAATTTTCGACTATATCACACATTTTTTATCTTATCTAGCTTCAAAACAAATTGTATGTCCCTCTACCCCCTTTAAACCAAAAGTCTGTCATTGTGTGAACGATGGAAGTGATCAACCCGTCAAGCCTTGATTTCTCTCCATCTCACGAAATATCGATTTATACAACCATTCGAATCCAAACTGCGAACTCACATGTCTCATCAAACTCATCCTCAATCTGCCTTCGACCTGGAATTGATGGAATTGATCTAATGGCAGTTCCCTCTCCCCAGACATATAAACTTGATGTACTTGACTGGATATAGAATTTAAATAGTCTCCGAACATCCCTGGTCAAGGCCAGATTCTATGCAGAAACAATTGATCCTCCATGCCTTCGATCCGTCGTCGAAAGGGCACAAGTATTTCAGTTCGTTCTAGCATGTATATTCTCTCGTTTATTCCAGTAGAATATGAAATGATCAATAGCAAATCTAGTGACACAATGGAATGTTGTCTAAGTTCGTTTAACCTGCCGATCGTAGGGTAGAACTGATTTCCGAACAATTGAATCCCATTCGTGAAACGAACGTTCCCATAAAGTCTGTCTCACCTTTCACAATCATTATTTCATCTCTTTCTCCATCTTCAGCATATTACACCATGACAGTTTGGTGGCTGCTTCACTGGACGCCATTCGGTACAACTTACCGTGATGCCCTCCGTCATGCCAAAAAGGAAGTGGGACGAGGCCGGTAAATTATTCGAGAGCGTCCACTCCCCTCTGTTTTTGGATATGTGCCTCACTCAAAACTCAAAAATCCGTTCCCGCCAAATTACACGAAAGATTAATCGGTACTTTTCAGTTTGGCAGAAAAGAATCAAGTCCCACACTCTCACTTGGCGCTTTGGATCAACCAAAAAGGGAAGCAAAGTTGAAGCGTGTCGTCTTCCCATCACAACAAAACAAGAAACTTAACAGAAAAAGAAGACATCCGACGCAATCGCGGGCGTTCATCGGACGTGATGATGACTTCGTCCTTTCGAGGTTGGAAGATGGAGGAAATATGTTAAGCGATGGAGACGATCTGAACTCTTCCCCACATGATCTCGACTGTCAACTTTCCTCCCACTCCCAAAACACTAATTCATCAACAAGCGAACTGTCACCGTTCTTTGAGATGGATGACTACCTTGTCGAGTCAATGAACTGCCTTCCAATCCACTCAAACACAATTCCATCCACACAATTTCCTCTTCGGATGGTTCGGATCTCCTCAACCAAATCGTCCCCACTCGCCACCCCATCTCAAGTTTTTACGACTGGACCAACACTTAGTCCTGGAAACACGAATTCATGATGAATGAAATGCCAGAAAGGAAGTCACCGACGAAGCTGCTCTCCCTCTCGCCGATCTGGTGACAAGAGTTGGGAATAATGCAACTTTTGCAGATTGCGAAAAAGAAATCGCACTCCTCCGAGAATTTTCACTAAAGTTGACCTGCTTCCAGATCTCAGAATGTTGGAAATCAAAACAAACGGATTAATCGACATTCTCCCCTTCCAAGTGGAAGAGTTCAACAATCGTACAACATACTTTGTATTAACCTGCGAAGAGCATCAGCGGACTTATTGTGGAGTTCGAGAGCGGTTCAGACATCACTCCACTCTCCGTGTCTTGTTTGGGGTGCTACAGCAGGTGAAGAGGTATGATTTGGTCGATTAGCGGGTTTTGTGTCCTATAGCTGAATTACTACCGATCATAGCTGAGAACGAGCGAAGGACTCAAGCTGGGGAATGGTCAGAGTGTGAAACAGCAGAAATCAAGCGAATCACACATCAAAAAGCAGCAGCGATGGATAATGAGGAGGACAAAGAAGAAGAACAAACTGAAATCCTTGCAGAAGACGACTTTGAAGGCGAGCAGTCTGAGGAAGAACCATCGCCTGTTCCGACCATCCACAGAGCACTCGCATCTCGCCGAAACACATCCAGCCCCACCCAACACCCTCCACAACCTCAGACACCCCCGCAACTCCCTCTTTCTCCCCTCTCAACCCCTGTCGCCCCTTCTCCTATCCCCGCCTTCGCCACCACTCCATCTCGCGCTCCTGCTGTGATATCTTACCTTCCCCGCACAGACAGTGCCTTTTCAGATCTCTCCTTGGTCGCCCCAACACGACAGAAATGAGGATCCTGTGCTCCTCACTGTTTCACCACCAATAGCACCTCCTGTTCCACCGTACCTGAATGATGCTCTTCTGGATGCGATACGACCCGAATCTCGCACCAGTATCCCGTTCTCCTCTTCATTTCACTTTTTCCCTGAATCTTTCCCTCTGCCAGCTTCCTGCACAGAACCGCGTCATCAACAAAGCCATGACATCACTCCTCCCTCATATCCGATCGCTGTCATCCCTCACCTCACCATGTCACACCTGTGATACGTTTTGTACTTATTCTGGCTTGATCAGTTCTTCTGGTCCAACTTTTTCGAGAGTTGTGGTTTTAAAGGGGGTAGAGGGACATACAATTTGTTTCGAAGATAAATCAGAGAAAAAATGTGTGATATAGTCGAAAATTATGAACATATAGACAGATCTGTGTGTATCCTTCAGATCTGTGCCTATACCGACGGACAGATCTGTGTGTATACAAAATCAGATCTGTCTCTATACTTACCCCACCACTTCAGTGACTCACCGCATCCCTTTCATCCCATCCAGTTTCCTTCCAAAGTTCATCAACACAACTTTCGAGATTGCTTCAAATCGGTTGAACAGACTTCATGAATACAGAAAGATTCTTGTCAAGAACATCTCTCTGTACTTTCATCAAAACCTCTGCCTCACAGCTGACGCAGACCTGATCGAACGACTGCTCAATGGCGACAAAAGGCTCAACCTCAACTCTGTGGTGCTCAAGCGGCGGTACGAACTCTGTCGAGATCTGGTCGCAGCTCAGAAGAAGCATCTTTACGCACTTCAGAGACAGACCAATTTAGTAAGCATGCAAACACAGAAGATTCATCGATCTCGTTGCCAAATCGAAGATGACTTCCGAAAGGAGGATTTGGTGGAATGTCAAAGCCTGTCCGAACTTCAGAAGAAGCTCGTTCCTCGAAAGTTTGACTGGATCTCCAAGACAAGTGTCACCCTCCGCGCATCGCTAGCCATCCTGCAGATGGTCCAGATTCTCTGCAACCAGCCAATCGAACCGGTGACACTCCTCCCTCATCATCGAGGCTCAATTTCTGCTTCTTCTTCTCGTGTCATGCCTGCTTCTGGGGAATTTGGTGTGCTGCAGCAGAAAATTGTAAACCAGAGAACGTCGAGTAGGTATGACAGACTCAGTGTGTCTCAAGTGAACTGGACATTTTTCAAATTTGGACGGTTTACAAACATTCTCAAACAAGTGACTCCCAACACAATCACAGCTGAGCAGGTCGAGCTGCTTCAGCCGCTCTGCGAAGTTGCTGGTCCGATAGCACACGCGAACCGAAAGGCTCTTGGGCCTCTCATCATCATCTACACGTTCGTGCGACAACTGATACAGACCTTCACAGTGAAGCACAAATATCTCCCTGCCTTCGAAACTCTTCTGGTTGAACAAAAAACCCTTGAAGAGAGTAAGACAGTCCTGAATGAAATGCGAATCGTGGCGTCGAACATCGAGTTTGCAGTGGAATCAGCAGCATCATCGCTCGAGATTGGTCTCTCAACGACTCCAAAACAGAATGCCAGATTTGGAACGACACGTTCACTCTCGACTTCACCATCTTCACAACTCTTCTCCCAAACAGCCACTCCACGAAAGAGAAAGACCAGTCTGTCTCCATTCATCAATACTCCCAGCAAACTTCGTTCACCACTCTCAAAACTCACCTTGGATGGAGAAGACCCACTCTATCTCGACTTGATGCGGTCGTGGCTGTCCATCCTCGACTGCATCGATCGGAACATCGTCGACTGTTACGGAGACTCGGTTCTGGCCGCAGCATTCATCACTTTTCAATCAACAATGAATTACGACGAATGGGAATGGAACATGACAGCATGGAAGGAGATTCTGAAAGCAACCAACATTTCATTCTCCGACGAATTCCCAATCGCAATGAAACCACCACTTGACCCCCAGAGCCCATTTCCAGTCGTCCCCCCAACCCTTACCCTCGACGTCGGATCAAATGTATTCCATATCTCCAACCAACTCGCATCTCGAATGGCTGCCCCATTCATCCGCCCTCTCTTCCGCCCGTTCTGGGCCGTTCTTAAAGGACCGTCGACTCACATCCGTCATCAGCTGCTGGGAGTGCCTCCCGAAGAGTATCTCGTTCTGAGCAGCCTTGTCGGGCAGATTGGTTGTGACCAGACGGTTCAGTGCATTATCGACCCGACGGGAACAGCCGCTCACATCATTCTGAACTCGCAACGGGCGAGAACACCAGTGGTTTATACAAACATTGTCAACACAAGTTTCTTCTCCGATGCCATTGATGCGCTCCTGTCAGGTTTTCCTCTTCTTGTGGAGTATGTGGACCCGTCCATCAACGTCAACAACGAACGAGCCGCTGCTCTGCTTCGTGTTCTCGATCAGCTGATCCAAATTGCACACAACAGCCCCCTCCAAGATGTGACTATTTGTGGACGAACAATCTCTCTGAAGAAGGGCTTCAAGTTGTACATCTTCGTCAGAAGCGAGGTTGCTCTCTTCCCTAACCATTCGAACTGCCTTCTGAACTCCCTCTCGCGCCACATGTGTTCGATAGTCAACTGGACCCCTTTCACCGTCGCTCGATCATATACATACCTCATCCAATACAACATTGTTTTGCCAACATTTGACTCGTCTGTTCTGCTCCGGCGGAAGACACTACTCGCTTCACTGCAATGGCTGTTCGACAAGGCCCATAAACATCTGGATGACCTCGTTCTGCATCTTTCCGTAACCCGCATCACAACGGTTGCCTCACTCTCCAAACTCAGCCGCCAATTCCTACGTGGCCATCACAAAGCAACAGAAGAATTGTCATCGATTCTCGGAAGGGTAACACAGGTTCAGAAGGAGATAGAGACACAGCCAGCCATCGCAGCCTTCATCCGCGATCTGTTCTCAGTCAACCAACTCTTCTTACGTGTCAACATCGAACGCTGGAACAACACGATGTCGCTGAAGAACATCATCCTCCAGCCGTTTCATCAGACTGGGGCACTCACCGCCTCATCGTTCTTCACAAGTGTGTTTTCTCTGATTGGATACGTTCTGAAACACTTGGCCCATCCTCCAACATATAGTCAGGACAAAACCCGATACTTTGATTTAACCCGATACCCTCCGTGGTACCGCTGGTGTCCATCATTTTTTTGATGATGACATTTCCTCCACAATCACTTTTCATCATTTCATCTTTTTGTTTTCAAGTGGAAGAATGAGTAATAAACGATCATCATTTGAAAACCAGAACTGGTAATTGTGAATGTTGATGAAGTGAAATGTGATCAGACCCACAACAATGGAAAAGGACAGCCCGATCTCGCCTCCACTTTCACCACGAGATGTTTCACATCTCATGAGTGGAAGTGACATCAGATCACTTCCATCTCGCGTGGAAAGAGGATTAAAGATTTACGCAGAACAGAACGTGACGCTTGATACTGTCGTCCAAGCCGGAGTCTGCAGCGAAGCGGCACTAAAGAGAGGAAGGAGAGCGGAAAAGAAAATCGCCCACCAGGAAAAGATGGAAGACCGACACTATTGACAACTCAAGACGAAAATGAGTTGTATGATAAAATTCTGACCAAGATCGCTGAGAAAAACCGATGAAAAAGCGGAGATCCTCCAAGAAGTCTTATTTTTTCACTTTTTTCCGTTTTTAGATGAATATCATCTATTCAAAGAGTCCTAGATTCAATCCTGATCACCCGTCATTGAGTATGTGGAATGTCAACGCATTCCTAAAACGTCATTCTCTCCTCGACTCTATGAAACCCGGATATTTAGACCCAGACCGATTGAAAGCATCCACTCTTGCTAACATTGTCGGTTGGTACGAACTGCTGGAGAGTACTGTGAGATTGGAAAACATCCACGATGACTTGATATTCAACTTGGACGAATCATCTCTCCGGATCGGAGAGGACAATTCTTCTCTGGTCGTTTACTTTGCTGGCGAACAATGTCCTCCAATTCCTTCCGCTTCTCGCGTACAAAATGCGACACTCGTTGGAACGGTCAATTCCACTGGAATCCATCTTGATCCCATTTTACTATGGCCGTCCAAGCTTCCCGTAAAAGAATTCGAAAAATTTCCACAACAGCACATTCATGTCGAATACAACGAGTCAGGATGGATGAATACGAAAACATACATCGAAATTATGTCAAATCACATCATTCCAGAAATCGTCGCATTTCGGCAACAAATCCACAAGACCAATCGGAATGCACTCCTACTGATGGATGGGCATCTTACAAGGCGAAATCCGGAAATCATTTCTCTCTGTCAACAAAACCACATCCACATACTCCTCTACCCATCTCACACCTCGCACATTCTTCAGGTGTGTGATCAGTTTGTTTTCTCGAATCTGAAGCAACAACTCAAAAGATTATTCGTTCCTCCATCGACGTCGAGCATAGTCGAATATCGCACGAATCTCGCGAAGGCACTTCCTGACGCTCTGAGAGAAGCGTTTAAATCTTCTTCGATTTTAGCCTCATTTAATCGATGTGGCTGTTATCCAATTTCGCTCGAAGCGGCTGTGCAGAATCTGAAAGATTTTGTCCTCAAATTGATATTACCTTTCTTGAAGAATTTCGCACTCGAACCAACCTCAACATGAAACCAAGTTCGTTTCTACCTCCCGATGAGGTCGTAACAAATCACGGATCACTGTTGACAACTTTTCACGACACTGTAAAATTACCTGGACGGAAACAGACACTCATCACGGATTTTGCAGTTCGTCGCGATCGTAATTCTCGCGATTCTCAATCAAGTATCCTGAGGGGACGACCAACTCCACGTCGACGTCGAAGCCACTCCCGATCTGAAAGTGAGGGAGCGAGTCCCGAACCTCGGAGAAGGATCAATCGGCGTGAGATGGTGCGTGATGATGATGAACAAGAATCCTGAATCTATCGCAGGCAAGTATCAATTTTGCACGTAATATATTTGATTCACTTCATTTTCAAGTATTCTCCAGTTATGACCTATTTTGAATCCAACATATTTCGTAAAACGGGAGAAAGAAGCCAAAAAATAAATGATGTGTCTAGATCAACACCGAAACAGTATCGGGTTTTATCAAAGTATCGGGTTTTGTCCAGACTATACAGGACCAACGATCCTGCCACCACAGACGAGCATCAAATGATGGACACCATCCGTAACTCATCCCACATGGAGAGGTTAGCTCGGGCCGGTCCATCACAAAGCGGGATCATCGGCCTTCGTCAGTTCTTCCACGTTGAAGACCAGGACTCGAAGCGGTTGTTTCCATTCGACATGAATGTGATGACAGAGCGTTTGATGTCACTCCTCTTTGAAAATGTGTGTCGCTCGATCAGCATGCACTCATCAACAGGAGACGCCCCATCTGTCCCTCTGCCGCACATGCGCGCCCTCAATTTCCTCCTCTCGTACAACGCCAACATCCGCCTCTTCATCCATCGTGCTCGAATGCTCCAGCCGCCGCCCTTCTCGTTCGTGACTCCGCCTTACATCTCACACTCGCTCACGTATCTTCTCGGGCTGGACGACACCTTCATTCCTCGCATGGAATATCAGCTTCCATTCTTCACAACGCACACCTCGCATTTCAAAGATCTGTTCAATGCGAGTGTAAACTTCCTATCGGATGTGATTGGAACAGATGGAGACGAGATCATCCACACACGATTTGTGACACTGACAACTTCATCAGTACGACAGACAATGAGAGTTCTGGACAAGCTCATTGCAACTAGGAAGAACACAGACAAGAGTGAAGACGAGAAAGGGGTTGGTTTTGAAGAGTCCTTCCTCCAAAACAAACAAGAATGGATCGCGTTCCTCAACCATCCTCATCCTGTCTCGCAGCCTCTCCCAGACAACCTTGACGACTATCTCCTTCCAATCGAGCGATTCATCATCTTCAGACAATTCATCCCACACGAAGCCCTGAACTGCCTCATCCAGATGAGCGAGACGTCACTAACATTCGCGAACCTTCCATCTCATCCTCTTGAAACGATTATCAGCCGAGCAATCCAAACAACACATCCATCATCTCCACTCGTTCTTGTGACCCCTCCCTCTCTTGTCGACCTCTCACACCAACTCAAATACGTGACTAAAACCACCGACATCACTCCTCTCTCGGGTGTCCCTCCAGTTGTCATGGCTTCCATTCCTATTTCTTCAGAAGTTGGACAACATACACTCATCGACTTCATTGCCCCTCTCAACATTCACTTCTCTTTCTCCCTGTTTGGCCCTATCCCCAACGCTGACCTCAGCCTCAGATTTTTCCAAGAGATGATCAAAACTGGAGCTGCCCGACCACGAAATAGGAATACAGCAGTTTCACAAGCATTCATGTCGCTTCTTCACCCCCCTTTGCCTTCCACAGACTCAAACAAACATTGGCGATCTACTCGCGTCGAGTCTATTCTTTCAAAGTTTCTGTTCTCGATTCTGCGTTCCTCCTTCTTCAGTCGCCACTTCATCTTGACAGAGGAGCAGTTCTCCGTACCTCACTCCATGTCCCGTCCCAGCACGATCGCGCAATCATCATTCATCACTCCCTCAGCACACACCTCAACCCTCTCCTTCCTGTTCCGACGATGTCTCCTGAAATCAGATTCACTCGGCGAGAGTTCCAGCAGAAGAGGATCGCTCAGATTGAGTTCTCTCGAAATGCAGTTCGGAGACACGTGTCGTTTCTCTATTCAAAATCTCAACTCATCAGCAATCTGAAAGCAGATTCCGATCTGGATGATATTCTCCTCTCGCAGCAGCGCTTCCCCATCTTTCCCGACCGTGACAACGGGTATGTATAGAGACAGATCTGATTTAGTATACGCACAGATCTAAATTTGGTATACGCACAGATCTGTCGGATACACACAGATCTGTCACTATTGTCACTATTTTGGTCTATAATGTGTCTTTTATGAATGAAAAAGACGTAGAATAGATGTAAAAGGATAAAAAGTAGAGTTTCAATGAAAAAACGAGAGTGATAGACTCGACAGACCCATCAACTGTTTTAAAGGGTCGATCGTGGCCACTTTCGAAAGATTGGCTTCCCCTCAATATCCTCAGAAAGAACTCAGAGAAAACGGTTCATGTCTCCAGCAAGACAATATTCACAGCTCCCAGCAACTGGGTCATGAGTTCGTTGTTGTCTTCATTCCAACTCCGAAGGACGGTGTGAACCCAGTCAGCCTCGTCTCCCTCACACTCGCCATCCCACCTCTTTCTGATTTGGAACTGTGTCTTCACAGTCTCGTCCTGCCCCACCCACCACGCGTTGAAGATGCCGCTGTTCTTCACCAGCTACGTCTTGAAGGCACGCGGGATCTCCGGAATGGAGGTGACGTGGAGATGGGTGAAAGCGCGGTCGATGACTGTCTTGTGGTCTTTGAGGAGGAAGGTCAGAGCTCCCATGGCTTCGAAGGTCAGCACCGACGGTGTCGAGATGGTCAGCTTCGACGACAGGTCGTGCAGTGGCTTCGTTGCGCTCTCTGGGAAGACTTGCTCCTTCGGCATTCCGAACGAGATGGACATGGGCAGGAGGGGCGCGTAGTCAGTAACGGGGAGAGTGGAGGGCAAGTCGCGTGAGGTCATCGCAGATAGGAGGGATGAGGAGGAGCAGCGAGTGGGTTAAGATCTGCACGGAAACTAGGAGCATCCGCTGTCTCCGCTGAGTGAGTGGCGGCATCGTCTGCGGTGGCGAAGGAAGCAGCACATTAGACTCCCACTTCTCGTTCTCCAGTGGGGGTGTTGGCGCAGACGTGGGTGGTCCTGGCGACGATGGCTCTGACAACGGAGGAGGCGGTTCGGAATCGGAGTTGTCGCTTTCGAAGCTTGTGTCTGGATGTTGGACAAACGTGAGTCTCATGTCGCCCGATATCTTTTCTGGGAAGTTTTCATCCAGAGGACGTGGGGTTCGTCCTGCGGTGAATTGTTGCGGAGTGGCAGGAGTTGGCTGGCAGACGATGCTCATTCGGAGTGACGGGCGCGGATTGAACAGTCGCAGCTGCGGGCTTGCTGTTTGACTGGTCCGAGCAGGCGGTAACAAGAGTGAAGGATTCTGACGCTGATTGAGTCTTGTGGCTGTTCGTCGGGCTCTTGAAGACGTTCGGAAGATCAAACTTGGACTTGAATTCCTTCCTCAGCGGGCCTGCCGATTTGTATCCCTTCGAGGACGAGTGTCGGCTGCTTGGTGAGGTTCTCGTAGGAGAGCATGATGATGGAGAGGAAGTGGAAGAGCGTCGACGTGAAGCTGGTGAGGAATTGCTGCGAGAAGGGCGTCTTGAGGATGTCCGAATTTGTCTGGCGCTGCGTCAGAACGTCCAAATACCCGACGAGCAGTGGAGAGAACACGATGCAGTACAAGCGGTGCAGAATGATGACACCGTCCTCGTCCACAAACTGTTCGATGAGCGAGTGCTCGTTCGGTCCGAGTGGGTGCAGCAGCGAGACGGAGAGGACTGCGTGGAGGTAGTGCAGCAGAGGCGACAGGAGGAACGGGAGGAAGAGGGAGTCGCCGAACAGCTCCTGCGAGCTCGGAGTGGGCGAGGTCAGAGAGGCCGACTGCGAGAGAGGGCTCTCTGCGCCGGACGAGTTGAGCATGATCTCGGAGTGGGCGAGGAGGAGTTTGGGCTCTTTCTTTCCAAAAGACTTGGTGTGGCAGACTCGGAGTTTGTTTCTCCTTTCTCTTTCGTCAATTGCTTCTCTTTCAAAAATTTCTCGTCGAGTTGCTGCTCTTGTCTTTCTCTTTCCTCTTTTTTGCCTGTTTTCCTCTCTTTCACCGAGGTCGTTCATGGTTTCTTCAATCACGCGTTCAACGAGATCTTCTTGGCCCTTCCGAAGCTCTGTAATATTGTCTGTCTCCGCCTACTCCTCGGAGAGTCTTTCGCTGTCCAATTCTTGTCGTTTCCTGTCTTCATCATCCTCGATTTCTTGGATCTCTTTCTCTGGTTCATCAAACATACGATTTGATTCATCTTCGCTGGTTTGTTGGAGGGAATCGGTTTTGTTGTTCATTTGCTGTTCTTCGTCCCGCATGCGATAGCGAGTTTCCTTGACTCGCTGATTGAAAGTGATCATTCTTGTTCGAGTGAATTGTGAAGGGCTTTGATGAGTAGCCACATTTCTTCGTTCATCTGACATTCACTCGTCCATCGTTTGTTTTCATAATCACGAAGTATGTTGATTCCAGTTCAAATTGCGTAGAAATGCGTCTTGACTTGATCATGTTGTTTTTGAGAGACTTTCTTTTCTTCTTTAGTCTCGTGCACGAAAACATCGTTCAATGACGTCAGTTTAATTCCATCTTCAATTGCAGCTGGCATTTTCTCGCTTATTCACATCAGTTCAGTTTTGATGAGGCCGGTTTCTTTGTCTTCTTCTCCTGCACTCACAGCAACAACGAAAACGGACAAAGCCAGCATAGATCAATGAGTAGCAGATTGAGCATCAGTGTGGAATTGTTGTTTGAAATCTTTTTTCAAGTTCCTGCCAGATTCGTTCGGGATCCTTCTTTGGGAAGATATGGATCAGATGCGCCAGTGAGTCTTCGAACACCAAACCCAGAGAAGCCCCCTTGTTTTCATTGGGGTTGAGCTGGTTGATTTAGGGGTTGTTTCTCTTTCCGTCCGATTTTTGCTCCCATTATGTCCGATGCTCCTTCTGCTAACAGTCTTCATTACTCATTCCGCCCAGTCAAGTTTCTTGTCCATCCACCCATCATTAATGTCGTCTCCAAACGTGATTCCTCAAACGGCCTCCGTATTCCCACAGATCCTGTGTTCGCGAGCGAGAAGTTCGAGATCTGATTACTAATTGATTCTTGTCGCAACAATTGACGTGGAACGACTTTGCAGGCATCGAAATTGTTTAAAACATTCATTACAGTCATATATGATTTGTAGAATCAGATCTGGGGCGTCATGAAACAATTGAGGATCAAACTTGGAAGAGAAGTGATTGTCGACTTATTGAGAACCGGAGTTCGAAGCCTGGAGGAGTTTGATGCATTAGAGAAGGATAGATTATTGTGAGCAGTCACCAGAGTCGAGAGAGATGATAACGAGAGACCATAATTTCGTTTTACAAGGCTGGTCCGAGGCATTGTTGTATTTTTCACTTTTCCACCGCAATTTCTCAATAATACAATAAATCTTCCCCTTTTTCACGAAAAACTGTGATTCTAAACACCTTATCAGTGCTCAATGAATCAGATCTGTGTGTATCCGACAGATCTGTGCGTATACCAAATTTAGATCTGTGTGTATACAAAATCAGATCTGTCTCTATACCTACCCCGTGACAACCCTTCTCCAAAGCTAATTCTTCTGCGAAGAGAGCCGAGTGTGGGGAGAGACGCGCGACGGTTGTCTTCATCTCATGTCGTCGGCGCACTCCGCCAGTTCCCTCGAAATTGGGAGCAGGTGGAGCTCTGCTCCGAGTTGGCGGAGGTTCTAAGTTGGATCCCACCCTGCTACGAGTTCCAGCCGTCCATCCCCGTCTGGGGGCGCTTCTGCTTCAACCTTGCTGTGATCTTCTCGCTCTTCTCACTCCGTCTCAAAATCAGGCGCTTGTTTCTGCTGGCTCTGACAGAGATGGAAGAGTCATCGTCAGACACCCTCCAGAACGGAATCTCGTTGGGAGATGAAAACGAGATGTTATCGCAAGCAACATTCATGCGCATTCTTCACAATTCTCACTCATTAATCGAGACAAATTTCAGAAATCATCAGAAGACCATCCAGTCGTTCTCGCTGAGGAGTGGAGTGCTTTCGGAACGGAAAAATGAGAGCCTACACGGTTCGCTCTTCGCATCACTGTTCATGGAGCTGAAGACAGCCATCCAACACGAGTTCATCCCTCACATCCCGCCGTCCTCGCCGGACATCGAAGCACTGCTGCGTCTTTTGAATGCATACTTCGGAAAGAACGTGTTCGACTCGTCGTTCGACTACCTCCACCCAGACAGTGTTCTCTTCTCGTCGTCTCCAGCTCAGTTCTTCCTTCCTAAAACACACAGTGGAGTCTGGTTTGTTCGACGAGAGATCATCGCTCTCGTACAGCGAGGAATTCCACTGCGAGCTGGGACCGAGCTGATGGGGTTGGATCAGATGTTCATGGACGCGTCGGCAATGACAGTGATGAACAGAACATATTCGCTCGTCCAGAGCCTCCTCGTCCACTCCAAAACTCAGCACACCAGAGAGAACCTGCTGCCAACCATCGACCCCACAAAACCAGACTCAAAAGGGGAATCTTCGGTGGTTGAGGTTGTTCAGACACTTCCGGCGACATCACACTTCTTTGACTATATCACTGATCTGGCTGAGCGAATGAGAGGAAAGGAGGTGTACCACTCATTCATTCTGCAGGAGACAGTGATGATGGAAGTTGTGAATACGCAGTTCCAAACAAGCATTCTGTCGCAAGACAAGGTCAACAAGCAGAAGATGTTCCGAAACGGTGTGAGGAGACTATCAAACAAAGAAGACTCGACATCTCTCTGTGATGTGTCGATGATGAACAGCCTCCCACTCCCTCCGCACGTCCACTTCTCCCTCTCAGACATCGCTGCGTGGATCAGGGACAGACACCAGTTGTTAGATGCCATTCTGCACACACCAAACTTCACTGCGGTGTACAACCTGTCCTTGTTCCACTATCCGGACTC
Source organism: Blattamonas nauphoetae (assembly GCA_033064195.1). NCBI lineage: Eukaryota > Preaxostyla > Oxymonadida > Blattamonas > Blattamonas nauphoetae. The sequence goes on from JARBJD010000354.1 coordinate 44,538, forward strand.
GTTTCTGTCGAGTGCTCGGTTCACGTTTTACAACGAAGTTCTAAACGACTGGCGAAGGGGGATACATGATGGCGGTGGAATGGATGAGTGCCTCCTCCTTCTCACGCGACGCTTCAACGATACGCAGGCCACAAAGCCGTGTGGAGATCATTTGGGGTTGGAGTCGATCTGCGTCCCATCCGTCTTCGCCCCTCCCTTCCGGGTAAGTCTAGGCTCAGATCTAGAAAAGTCTAGACGCAGATCTGCAGATCGGTCTAGGCGCAGATCTGCAGGTCTACACGCAGATCCGACATTAACTCCTTATTTTCCACTATACACCTCATTTTATTCTTCCAACACCTCAATATCGACATCATTTCCTGTTTTTTGGTTTAAGATCACCATTAGGTGTTTTTAACATTCAACGTTCAACGAGACCGACCGATCCTGGGTTGATCAAGCAGGAACCAGTCATTTGAAGCAATCTGATAAATCTAGTTGGTGATTGGTGACGCGTGAGAAGAATGGAAACAAGACAACAACGTGAAGGTGTTTAGTCTCATCCATTGTTTCCAGTTTATGATGAGAAAAACGGAAGACAGGAGGGAGGTGGCAGAGTGGAAAGATGTACCATGTGATGGGACTAGAAGGAGGCAGGGAGGGATTGGATGAGTCTGGGAGGAATTAGAGAGAAAGAGGGCAGACTCGCCAATTGGACTATAGTTGTGAGCTACAATTGAGTAATATTTTTTTCTGGTTTCTTTCTAACTTTTCCCTTCTACTCTCTTCTCCTCTTTCTTCTCTTCTTCCTGCATTGGTTCTTCTTTTTCAGAATCAGGTCGGCATGCCCCAATGTGTTGATGAATGTCCGCAGACTCCTCCTCACTGTGTGGATATTCTGAATCCCAAGAAACGCCACATCAGCAAAACTGGACGAAACGAAGAATGAAAAAATGATCGAAGGCTTACAGTAACTGACTAAGAGAATGAACAATGCGAAAATAGGAAGAATCAACTCTATTTACTGTTCAAAGAACATACGTTGAAACTCTCTTCATATCTTCGGATACGGCCTTCCTAACAGTGTTCCCAACTTGGCGATTGTTGGACGAGCGTTCACAATCAATAGCGAATATCACACTCTTTGGTCCTGAGATACTGTCAAGGAGGGACTAAATACCAAACTGAAGATCCTTGAAGGAAGAGAATAGTGAGAATGAAGAGTTGGTCAACGTGAGAAATGAGAGAGAGAAGATATCGATGAGAAATCAATAAAAAGTGAAGAAAACTCGAAAAAGCAAACATATATGTTGCTACAATCAATTGACATGGAATAAGAGGCGAATCAATGAACAAATCGTCGTAGACGGAGTGCAGAACAAGAAACGGACAATCCAGCTGTGGGAACGGTAATTCTAAAAATGAACATGTAACATGAATGAGAGAACAAACACTCGCTGGAGAACATTCAGTCAGGTGTAGTTACTCGTTATGTCGATGATTAGACCTGATCAACCCAGGATCGGTCAGTCTCGTTGAACGTTGAATGTTAAAAACACCTAATCGGTGATCTTAAACCAAAAAACAGGAAATGATGTCGATATTGAGGTGTTGGAAGAATAAAATGAGGTGTATAGTGGAAAATAAGGAGTTAATGTCGGATCTGCGTGTAGACCTGCAGATCTGCGCCTAGACCGATCTGCAGATCTGCGTCTAGACTTTTTCGGATCTGAGTCTAGACCTACCCCTCCCTTCCCCCTTCCGGTCACTTCGCACAAGTTCCACCCGCACCTCTTCCCATTCCCCCGTTCAGCCATCGCTCTCACCTTCATCCCACTTGACCCAACACTCGACATGAGCACGGTTCTTGCGAGTTTTTCTCAATGCCGTCTCTCTCGAGGAACATTCATGAGCGGTGTGGGAATGCACGGATTTGGGTTTGACTTCGAGAAGAATCGATTTGTTCAGATGACAGCGAATGGTATGCTACCAAGATCTTGCACGCAGTATCCGCTGTTGTGGATGTCGTTGTGCTTCCCATCACCGACTTATCAGCCAGAAAGACAATATTCCCCACTTGCCTCACTCTCCCCCTTCGCCAACCCCCTTCTGCCCAATCAGGTACTGGACACCGCCGCCACTCTCTCCACGCAGACTTCTCGTGCAGATCCTTATCCCATCCCACTCTTCAGCTCGGGTGCGTTGGGGAGTGTGCTGTGCAACGTGATTGTCCTTCACGAGGACTTCATCAGATGGCATAACTCGGGGTGTTCGTTGTTTGTGGATTACTCGAGTGACTTGACTGAGATATCAGCAGGTCGTTAGTTTTCTGTTTAGTTTAGCCATTCTTCTCCCTCTCTATTCCAGTAAGGCCGACTCGTGTTAGCCCTTTGTTCAGGAGCGTACTTCTTTTTCAGCTCTATTCCTTGCATAAATACTTTTCTTTCAATGAATCTCAACACTCCACTTTCCGTTTTTACTCCATCCCCACTCTTTAAGAACTCTCTCCTGCTCTTGTCCACTGCAGGGTGAAGTTCGAACACTTAGCGCCGAGTTTCTCGGTTCATTACGCATGTATTGAGTTTGAAATATCATTTTATGGACTTAAGACTGTTGATTAAAAGGAAAGATTAGAAAAAGGGTTGAAGTTTGAGCAATATGCTCGGCGTCAGATATAAAATACTCTACTTGATGCGAAGGACGTGCTTCATCTTCTCGAACAACTTCTGGTCTTGAATAGAAGCGTTTTCAGAGTCGAGGAACGAGGAATACGAGTGTGGGACTTTCATCTCGCGCAGTACATCCATCTCTCGCTCCATCTCACTCTCTGGCGCGTTTCCAGCCAGCAATGCTGACAGTTCGCGATCCACTTTTGTGACGTGTTCAGACAGCCATTGTGTGTAGAGCTGGATCAGGTTTTGGGCAAGTGCAGTGGGTACAGGTCGGTCTGCTCGGACGAACTTGGCGATGGAGAGTGTCTCCTTCTGCAACTTGCGGAGGTGCACAGAATGAGCTTTGTAGTGCCCGCGACGGTGTGCTCGCTGGACTTTGTATTTGACGACAATGGCTTCCTCGTCAGCGAAGGCGGAGAATGTTGACTTGACCAGAAGGGCAAGCACAGCGAGGAGAGTGCGTGCCTTCTCCTTTTGTTTTGCATCGTCTGGGTTGGACTGGACACCTTCTGTCTTCGTCATGAAGAAGTCGATCGCTTGCTGTAGAATCTCTTTAGTCTCGTCGTCGGAGATCTCGATCAGGGCTTCCACGGAAGGGATCACTTCCATCGTCTGGTCCATGCACCCACACGTCGCTGCGAGGGCTAGAAGAATCACCTTATGCTCGTGGTCAAATCGTAAACAGTCGCAAGTGTATTCCTCCTTCCACGCGGCCTGTCCCATTCCCGTTCTGTCTGCTGCGTCTGCCGCAGGGTCGATGTCTTTCAGTGCTTCTGTCCCGTTCGCCACTGTCGTCAAGAGGGATTTGGTGGGAACAATAAAGGCGAAGAAGGCGACACAAGCGAGGAAAAATGCGACTATGAACGAGATGATGAGGAGAATTTGGAATTCGCTGATGGTCTTTGTCATCTCGCTGATAACAGCTTCGAGGAGCATTTTGAACCCACCACGCAGATCGTACACGAGGAGAGAACCCATGATCTGAGAGGAGAGGACACAACGTGAGAGAAAGGGGGATCAGAAGGAGGAGAGTGGAGAGCATACCTGGACGTTCTCGTTGCTGAGTGGCATCCCGCTGTAGGGATTCGGTGCTGTAGCAATCATGCGGGCTGCCTCAATGTGCTTCAGGATGAGTGCCTGCAGTCCGCTGAAGTTTCCTGTTAGTCCATAAATCCGATTTTCCACTGCACAATCGGCTGCATCGAGGGGCATGCATTCAGTTGACTGGGAGAGTGAAGAAAATAGCGTGTGATGAGAGAGAAATGAGATCGATGTAAGAAAGCGGACAGAACGAAGTGAAGATCGCATGGAGGAGTCAAACCTCGAACATCAGTGCGTTGACCGAGCTGCCCTTCTTCATCGTTGGTTCCACGGACAATCCGTCGAAGATTTGGTCGCCAGTCGGGATGACGTTTTGGGAGGAGGAACCCTGATTGGCGAGGATGTCGATAGCGTTGTAGTATGTGATCTGAAAACGAGTGAAAAGAGAGACGGAGGGATGGGTGGAGGAAATGGGTCGCTAGAAGCGGAGGAGAGGATACCTCACTCGCGAGTAGTGCTTGGATCAGGCCCATGTCGGATGAGAGGTGTCTGCTGTCGATCCATGGTCCTTCTGCGTATGGGACGACGGTGTAGATGCCAGGAATCTCGTAGTTGATCGAGTTGGCGATACTCATCCCAAGTAATCCCATCTGCTCCGCCACGACACACTGTGAGAGGCGAGGGGAGAGAATATAAAACGAGAGAAAGCAGACTTTGTAAGCGGTGAGGATGACAGAGTTGTAGAACTTCACTGCGTTCTTACACGCAAAGTATGCAATCAGATAGAAGAACACGCCACCTGGAGAGAAGAAAGAGGAGAATGATGAAAAGACATGAGAAGAGGAGATGAGGTGATGGGGAGGAAAGGCAAATGAGTTGAGAATGTGAGCACACCGCCAACGATAAGGATGATTCCAATCACAACGCGGACGTAGAAAGAGTTTGGGATGAAGTTAGACATTTTGTTGATTTTGTTGAGCAGATCAATCTGTTGCGGTGTCAGATCGTTTCTGTCCTTCTTCTTTTTCTTTTCTTTCTCTTCCTCCTCTGCCTTTTTCTTCTCCTCGGCCTCTCTCTTCGCTTTCTGCGATTTTGTCTCTTCCTTCTCGCCGTCTTTCAGCTCGTTCTTCTTCTCATCCTCGTCTTCTTCGTTCTCCTCTTCGTCCTGATTCTTCTTTCCCATCATTTCTGCAATCTGCTGAATCGACATGCCTTGCATCTGCATCATCGCAATCATCTGTGGGTTCATTCCTTGTGAAATCAGCATCATTTTCATTTTCTCATCGTCGTTCACCTGCCCTCGTTCAGAGTTTAGCTCCAGCTCCTCTTCGTTGAATCCAGCATCATCATTCGTTCCTTGTGTGTTGGTGTTCGACTGAGCTGTCGTTGTTCCAAAGCGTGTCGCGAGTGAGCTGTCCTCATCGTTTCCTTCTGTTTCATCCAGCCGAAGCTTCAGTCTGAGGACGTCATCCTTGCGAGCAGTTGCGATTTGGAAGAAAACTTCCCTTCGCTCTCGCTTGAGTTTGTTGATGGTCTGCACATACTGCACAATCAGGACGATGAGAGGGAGTACAATCGAGGCTACTCCAACTGCGATGTCGATGTACTGCACGACCAACGACTGTTGTTCGGAGTTGTCGGTGAAAACCATGCACGCGGCCTTCATCTTCTCCGTCGCTGCCACTGGTCCGTTCATAATCACATAGTAGAGCTGGGCAGGGAGGCCAGGCCATTCCACAGTGTTCCAGAATCCTTCGTTGATGATGAGAGCAGCTACGTTGGCGATGTTGTTGACCAGGTCGATCAGGTTCATGTTCACGACTTGCGTCTCTGTCACACGCATCGCTGAGGCGGATCCAACTGTGATCTCATTGTACGACGGTATGATGATGGGGATGTCTTCGAATTCCATCGTCGAAAATTCATTCGTCGCCGAAGCTTCTTTGTACACTTCGTCGAGTCCCTCGCCGAGCGTGTCTGCTCTCCTCCCGAACACTCTGTTGATGATACCGGTGCTGGGCATGAAGGTCACGTTCATGGTTTCCAGCTGTGCTTCTGAGTATTGTGAGCGGAGCATGAAGAAGTTGCAGTAGAGAACCATATCGAGGATGGACGAGATCATGTTTGCGAAGTGGCTGACCTGGTTGGTGGTGACACTGCACGCTGTGAACGTCATCAGCACAACCACAAACATCGCCACCATGGCCCCGACAATCACAATCCCCGACATGATCACGATGGGGATGAACATGGGCAGGAGCGCTTTCTTGTCCTCGTCCAGCTGGAGAGTGGCGCCGGAGTGGTTCCTCTTCTTCTTCTTCTTTTTCTGCTGCCCACTCGACTGTCCAGCAATGCTCGACAGCTTGCTTCCTCCACTCACTCTGCTCATAGTTTCTGTCACTGTCGTGTCTTCTTCGATGATGTTCGCTTCTGTGAACATCAGCATCGCTGTGTCGTCGTCTCTGTAGATGTCTCTCAGCAGTGCCCCGTATCCTCTGATCACCTGCGCACTGTTTGGGTACTGGCGAAGGAGCAGCTGGTAAACATCTCGCGAGTCACGCTCGAATCCGATTGCCTTGTCCAAGAAGAGCATGATTCGGTCCAAATCCATGTTTTCTTTGGAGAGGAGCAGATACGCTTGTTGGAGGTAGGCGCGGGACATGTCGTGTGCTTTCGTAGCTTTCGCAAAGTTCAGCTTGAACGACACGCCCTGTGAGTTCTGCCCGCCCTGGGCACTTGTTTTTCGTTCCATATCTCGCATCAGCGCAAACACAACCCATCGCTCGTGCAAAGAAGGCACACACTGGTTGGCTGTTCGGAGGCAGTCGCCCATCTTCATCTGGCTGTTGGTGTGGGAAAGATAGAAGAAAGCTGAGCAGATCCAAAGCTCGCATGAAGAGAGCATCTTCTTCTGAGCACTGCATAGGATCTGATCGGCAAGAGAAATGCACTCTCTGTTCTTCCTGCATTCTTTCTCGGTCAAGAACTTGATTGCTTCTTGCACCTGCCTTGCGTTGGTGTATTTCGGCACTTTTCGATTCACTTGCTCGCTCAGCAATTTGGACTGGAGAGACTGTCCTGCCATCGGCGAGCGAGGTGTAGCAGCCTGCGTGATTGGTGTTTGAGGAGAGAGCGATGGTCTCTTCCGCTGAAGCTGTTGGCCGAGGAGGGACTGTTGTGGGGCAGCTTGGCCAGTCGATGTGGACTGGATTCGCGGTCCAGGAATGCCGAGTGGGTTGAGGTTGGGCTGGTACGAGGCGGAGGGAGTCGGCTCGGTGACGGTGATGGGAGGCGTGACGGACGGGACGACAGAGTTGGGAGGGAGAAGAGAAGGTTGCTGGTCCTCGTTCAGGTTGAGATTTTCCATCTCCACACTCGACACAGACTTGTTGCTTCTGTTCGATTGTGACGGGAGGAGAAGGGACGTCTCGGGCTCATTCTTTTCGGAGCGTGTGCTTGGTGGGATGCTGATCATCGGCTGCTCCACGGCAGGCGTGAGGGGGGATTTGCTCGACGAGGCACTCAGCGGAATTGAGGCCAAGTGATGTGGTGTGACCATCGGAGCCTGGTTCATCATTTGCCCAGAGAGAATGGCCGGTGCTTCGGCTGTCTCCTTCTTGTGAACGTATGGCAATGGCTCGCCTGGTCTTGTGGCCCATTGTGCGCGTGCGTAAGCGCGTGTTCCGAAGAATACGCCGACTGGAACGCCGAGGAAGGCGAAGCCCCAAACGACCCAGAGAACAGCATTGAGCCAGGTGATACTGTTGCCCACAAAGGACCAGATCAATCCAAAAATATAGAAGACGGCGACATCCGCAAAGACGGCAGCAGAGACTGCATTTGAGACGGCGGAGTAAAACGGCAGGAGGAAGAAGGCGTAGAGGAACAGGCCAAGTGAAAGGACGAGTCCGGCAATGCAGACATATTGGGGAGTGGACTTGAGGAAGACCACAAGGAATGGCATGACAACTGACACCAACAAGACGAAGGTATTGAAGATGCCAGTTTGTGACGCAAATAGACCATCTTTGCGTGAATTAAAGGGAAATACAAAAAATCTGATAAGTAAGCCAAAGAGCACTAGAAAGACGAGCATGACAAGGCCAAGGACAAGATTCAACCACTTCATGCCGTCGTCGCAAGCCATCGCAACAAGGCCATCACCTCGCAGGCAATTCAATCCTCCAACAAAGACATTGATGGATGGCATGAAAAATGGATAGGCCATTAGCATTGATACGTATCGAATCAAGGCCGAGAGTTTTGATGGAACTTGTTTCTCCGTCTTGACCAGAATGGTGGAGAGAATCACAAGGATCAAAGCGGCAAGTGTAAATGTTCCAAAAATAATGGTCATGACCAAAAGGAAGAGGTCATGGCTCCATGAAATGGAGAAATCAAGATATCTGGGAGATGAAGATAAGTGAAGATTCAGACTGAAAGATTCCATGGCCAACAGAAACAATGTTTTTGTGAAACGGAAACTTCCCCCAAACGACCGCAATCCCACTGAGGTTGAAGAATGTCAATCCCAGCCAGATAAAATAAAACAGATTGGACATGGGGCGTTCCTATTAAATAAGAGGTTTGACATCATGAAAATTTGCTAGAATAGATAAAATACCTTGTGGAGAGTATACACAGACGCGAAAAGTCTTGGATAGCAGGATGGAACGGTTGAGAGGATGATGATGAGAGAAAATGGCATACAATTCATCAATGGGGTTAAAACGGACAACGGTTAAAGCATTCGCTGCTGTTGACAGTGAAGACACAGATCTTGCAACAGATTTCTGATCTTCGTCTTTTCCCGACATTAGGTTGAAAATGTGGATCTGGTCAATATTTAGTTTCTCGTATTGTCCGAAGTCTTCTAGATAGTTTGTGACTTTCATTAGCCAAACAAACTGGTATATATTAGAAACTTATCGGGAATTTATGTGCAAACATACGTCAATTTCAACATAAAACCAGAAATGAAGAGAAAGTCTAGTGAGCGAAAATAGATCATCGTAATACGGGGGGACGCATGCAGCGAAAGATCGTGCTGGTCTCAGTCATCCGCATTTCCGAGTAGAGAAACCGAACGAGTGAATATCAACGAAAGTCTTCCTTCAATCGTGAATCGGCATGGAATGAGAATGAAGAAGGGTAGATTGCGATGTGAACAGAATAAATGAAGATGATCGAATAGGGTCCTGCTAATCGACCTTTGATGCCGAGAAAGGAAGTTTTGGGTGTCTGTTGTGAGTGTCAATTTGGGTGGAGTGGATAGATGGAGAAGAAGGTGTGAGAGATGGGGAGAGTTGAGTTGATTTTGGAGCGGCGAGATGGCGCGTTGGAGAGGGTTTTGAGAAAAGAGGAAGAGAGGGTTGAAGAATGGGTTGTGAGGTAAGTAACGATCCAGTATGAAAAAGAGGGGGAGGAAGTGGGAGCAATCCTTGTGGACTATCGATTGACCGGCGATTTTGGCGTTGTGGTGTGCTCTTTTGATCTTTCCTGACTGGATTCTGATTGGGGCCAGAATCTGCATCGACAAGGCACTCTTCTTCATCCTGCTCGTTTGAAGTGCTATCATCATCGTCAATGTCATTGCTGGACTGTTGGTTCCGGCCTCCTTTGGTTTTCATCATTCGTCTGAATTTGCGTCTGCGTCTCTGCCGTTCTCGTTCTTTAAGTTGGCGGTTAACTGAGCGAGTTTTTCGTTTCTTCGTCGATGAAAAGGTGCTGTCAGACTGAGTCGTTTCCGAAATATTGGCGGGGGACGTTGTTGAGAACGGCAGTTGGTCTCGACTCGATTGATTTGGTTCGAGCGCTAAACTTGTTTCTGATAGAGCAGGATTGGTGGGTTTGGCATCATCAAACCGACTCTCTTCGATCAGGCTGATTCGCATCTGCTCTGTTGTGTGATCGATAAATGAGAGAGGAAGAGTCATGGTGTGCTCAAATGGGGATGATTCTTCATCAAACAGCCTTGACGAGGAAGATTTTCCTTCAATTTCGAGTGATGTTCCAAATGGGGAGAACATAGACATCTGTGGCGATGTTGGTCCTGAGTGAACATGGTCGTGGATTGATTCAAATGACAGAAAAGATGAAAAAGAATTGGTACGGCTATTGTAAAAGTCAGGTGAGGCTGACTGCGAAATTATTTGTGGTTGATCACGTGGTCTCTCAAAATGTTCAAATGGGTTGAGTGAAAATTCGCTGTGAGGTGTCTTGGCTCGCGTAGGAGTAATCTGAGGGAAAGGAGGTGGTGAAAGTCCGAATTGATGTTGAAAGGACGATGGAGATTCAGGAAGTGTTGATTGGAGTGTCCAGTTCTCTGGCGAGGTCTGGGGAAATGACGACGGTTGAGAAAAATCGACAGGTGCCGTATGAAGCGAATCGAGAAATGGAGGAAGATTCATTTGAATAGAAAAAAAATAGAGATCGGACTGATTAAGACACAACCTCTTTCCCTCAGGATTTGGTTTTTTGGCCCCATTTTTCTGAGTTCTTCAATCATAAAACAGTTGTCTTTTCTGAACTCAACTCTGAAATGATTCTTCTTGAGGATAAAGTAGATAATTCTCCACACTGGACTGAGTGAGCCTTCTGGATCTGTCGGTTTTTTTAAGGTACTTTTATCTAAGGGTCAGATCAACAAAGTTTGAAGAATTGTGTTTGAAAACCAACTAAAATGTCTTAATATTTGCTAAACATGAATTGCAGACGAAGTCATCAACTTCAACATTCACAAGTCGTTAAGGCGTCGTTTCCAAACGCCAAAAACCCCAACATCCAATGGTTGAATGACGAGTGTCGCATTGAGGTGTACCAAAACAAGTTAATTTAGTTTATTCTTAGGCATGGGCAACTGTCACCAAAAAAACGAGACACTAACTCACCCTGTATTATACTGGACTGACCGAGGTGACCGGTCACTTTTTTCGAAAAAGCACTGACGGTCAAGCTGAACTTTGCGAAAGCTACGAAAGCACACGACATGTCCCGCGCCTACCTCCAACAAGCGTATCTGCTCCTCTCCAAAGAAAACATGGATTTGGACCGAATCATGCTCTTCTTGGACAAGGCAATCGGATTCGAGCGTGACTCGCGAGATGTTTACCAGCTGCTCCTTCGCCAGTACCCAAACAGTGCGCAGGTGATCTGAGGATACGGGGCACTGCTGAGAGACATCTACAGAGACGACGACACAGCGATGCTGATGTTCACAGAAGCGAACATCATCGAAGAAGACACGACAGTGACAGAAACTCTGAGCAGCGAAAAGATGGTTTACTCCCATGTGGAAGCTTGATTCAATTTATCCAACCTTCGAAACTAAAAATTAGCGTGATTCTAAGAAATTGATGACATCGAAACACTTCTGAAAGTATTTTTGGATGATCATTCACGTTTCTCACGAAAAACTGTAAAAATAGTATATCTGTGAATGTTTGAGAAAACAAAAATCACAGCTAATCGTTGTGTTGTGAATTCAAGTGGAGAAATAGGTGCTGATCACTCCAAAAATGGTTCATTCCGTTGGTGGCTGAATCACCTGTTTCTCCATCAACTCCCTCGCCTCTTTCACCTTCTTCTCTTGCTCTTCTTCCCTCTTCTATCTCACACCCAGCTTAAACTGGTCACACATAATCACATCGCTCAATCGGTCGAGAGAGGTGAGCGGAATGCAAGTCTGAACATATCATGAAAATGATGACAAGATAACAAGAAATAAGAATAAGGATGAAGAACATACCGATCCAACTTTCTTCAGTCGATCCTTCTTCGATTGTGCGCCCTTTTTCTGCTCTTCACAATATTATAACGAAATTTGGTGGACATCCACAACAGCAGGGAAGCTCTGCGGCCATTTAGCGGGAAGATTAAAGTGGGGCATCGCTGAGCTTCCAGTTTGTCCTGAAGCACCAATAGTCGACCTGCTGTGGGAGTTCGGAGAGGCAACTGATGCTTTCCGTCCGCCGGCAGATGCAGGCGAGCCAAAAGGAAAGGCGAGGTTGTGGAGAGCTGATTGCACAGGTTGGAATGGAGCTTTCAGCGAAGTAGCTGGCGGGGGTGTGGCGAGTGGAAGAGAAATCTTGAACTCGTTGGGGAAGCGTGGGATCTCGACATGGTGGAAGGTTGATGACCACGCTTCAGTGATAAACACATTTGGCGAGAATAGAGACACGATGATCAGAAGTGGGGGTGTGGATGATGTGAGTGATGTGAAGGTGGACGGATCCTCAACAAGGAACGCTGGATCTCCATTGACAACTGGAAGTTCGGCTTCTTAGGCAAAAAATTGAATCCGGAAGACGATGTATCTGGCGTCTGTGAGATCGACGGTGAGGGGAGTGAAATAGAGAGTATGGAAGGGCGGGACAGAGGAGAGGGATTTTGGGGGAATATACGAAGTAATGAAGCGAGGAAGCTTGGTTAATCTGGTTTTTGAGTCCTCAGACTGGAGATAGTTGATAAGAGAAGTAGAAAGACGAAGGTTGAGAAAGATGATGGAAAAGAGGACAAAAGACAAACATAGTCCACTTTAAGACTTTTGTTGATCTCTTTCTTTTCGGATATCTGTCCCTCGTGGTCAGGAACCCCTTTTTCCTTGACCTCTCTTTCACGCATGCGATCATCAACAATTCCCTCTGCCCATGTTTCTTGAAGGAAGATGAGATCGAGACAGAGGCTTCCTTGTAGTTTATCTGCTTTGTTTCGTTCTGAAGATGAGTAGAATGACATGATAATGTGAGAAGAGTCAACAAACCGATTATCTGGATCAGTTTCCCCATTCCATCGCTCATATATTCATTGTCTTTGAAGAGGAATAGGTCAACATTTGTCAGTTTTTTCAGGTTGTCCGGTTTCGCTAAGGAAGGAAAATGTGGTTTGAGAAAAAAGTGAACCATACCTTGAGGCTGATCAATATCTCCCCCCTCTCAATAAGGGAACAACAGTATCATAGAAAGACGTGAGGAACGGTCCAGAGTTCTGGAAGTGATCGCTCAGTTCTTGTGAAATTGGTTTCAGGGCCTTCTTGTCGTCACTGGTCATCACTTTTGAAGCAACCATGACCAAAGAGACATTTGGTTGCTGGTCAGGATCAACAGAGAATAGTATTCAGGAGAGTGTTGTGAGAAGTTCTGTATTGGAGAAGACAAGGAAAACAAGAAGGATCATTAATCAGATCTGGTCAGTGAAAGATCAGAAAGAAAGAATGAAGAGAACGTGTAAATGGAACAAAAATGATGATATCAGACTTCTTGTTGTCCGTAGTCAGACATGTATGTCACGCGATGGGTGTTGTGATGTCTCCACTCGTTTGTTGTTCCCTCCTCTCCAACTTCTCCAAATCAACCGTATAGTTTAAATGGACTGTTTCACATTCCCAATTCTCGTTTTGATGAAGATCAAGATCAGATAGGTCGGTTATGCATCCAATGTTTCGCTACATGACTGATCTGACCCTTAGAAGTAAAGACGACTGACCCTGACCGAGCCCAAGGGCTCGGTCAGTCCAGTATACCCCGTATGTCCACAATAAGAGGAATCCAGACCAAAAAAGCAACTATTTCTCTCGACCATTGCAGCAGAAATAATTGTCACCTCAATATTATGGTTTTTCCTCTTAGAACCTCGTTCACAATCTCCTGTCTCTTTCAATCAAGTTTCTTGGTATTTCTTTCACGTTTCACACTATTTTTGAGAGATAATAGTGGCGTCACCAATCGGTGTCCTGTCACCAATCGGTGCTTTTTGCTTGAAAGGTCACTATGGGTAAAACTAAGACAAAAATAATGTTTTCGAATTCTCCTCCCACGCGATAGGGGTGGGCAGTGGTCGGTCTGAAAAGGCCGAGTCAAGTCCCAAAAAATAAAAGAGTCGGCGACTATTTTGCTCCCCGGACCCAAAATCGAATCCCGCCTGGGACACTTTATTGTACTCTTTTTCTCATTTTTAATTCACAACATCTCTATAATTCGTTCATCTGGTTTTTCACAAAAATAAGGTTCAACACGTCTTAGATCAAGAGTCCCTGAGTCGGTCTGTCCTTCCCCAACATCGGACAAAAAGTTGGCCTGACCGACCGACTCCGACTCTTCAACCTTGTTCTGACAGAATCTCCACGAATCCAAACAATTTCAACACGGTATTCTATTGCTTCTCAGTACGTACTTCTCGTTTTCACTCATGATCTCACACCTGATTCCAGTCGTCCCACTCCCCAGTCAGTTCGATCCATGATCCTCACTCTAATCAAGAATCCTGCATTTATCTTATTCGAAGTGTGTTTTATCTCTTTTTTGATCTTTTCGCTCTTGTCAGGATATTTGAATCACGTGACAGACTCTGAACGACACGATCTCCTTCATCTTTGATTGTTAGCATCATAAATGTCTCATACGCTGTCCACTTCAGTATTTCTCACATGTTCTCCTCGGTCAGCATGAAAGACGATCACCCCAACCTCTTCCTCGCCTCTCAGACTTTAGGAACAGATTTCGTTGCTCTTCTGACCTGTCTCGAGGTGAACGCATTCCTCATCCACGCCTCCCCCACCACGACGATCACATCACTCACTTCCCTCTCGCTACCAGACAGGCTGTGAGTGCTGATTCAAGAGATGGAGAAGAGCCGTACAGAGATACCATTCAGACGCCGCTACGTGAGATGTGGAGAGGGGCCGAAAGAAGGGAGGAGTTGGATCGAAAAGAGGGGAAAGAGGAAGAGAACAGAGGAAGACAAACGAAAAGCAGACGCGCTCCGCCAACAAACTGAATCACAGAAACTCCAAACTTCACTATTCCCAGTGTCTACACAATTCCAACAATCGAGCTGATTGTGAAGAGCGACTTCGACTGCAACCTGTTTCACACACCGCACTGGATCACCCTCTCCTCCCTTCATCCTCTCGTCATGTCGAATTGGTGGTGATTCCGTGACAGAGCTGCCCTCCACTCTCACAACACGTGTCGAATTGAGTGGAGGAGGCAGACTGAGCATTGTGGACTCGACATTCAATCGCCTCAGCATTCGCCACAAACACAGCAGCCATCTTTGATGAAATCCCATCAAAAGGGACAGGCTCGCTCATCTTCGCCGAAGCGACCGATCTCGCTGTGCTCTCCATGTCGCCTCCATTTGCACTTCTGAAACAGTCGACGCCATTCCCACCAGACACAATCTTCTCACTGGTATCCACACACTAAAATCGAAGAAAGAGAAAGAAAAAATCTCAATCGAACAGACTGGATCGCTTACAGTTACGTCATGTCATTCGCTCATCCTCTCCAACCTCGGCTTCAACTTCACATTTGGACAACAAACTGTATCTGCTCTGAAAACAGCGGATGGACGTCTCAGAATCAACTCGTGCTCGTTTGGCTCGTCGTTGTCTGAAACAACAGTTGATTCCTCTCTCCTCGAAGGGTCTGGCTCGCTGGTCATCGCATCGACAATCTTCACCTAAATCATCTCGTCCACAGATGGTCTTATACGAATTGAGGTGTCAGGATCTCACTTCGTCTCCTTTGAATCAACGTCCCTCGTCTCATGTTCGACGCCAGCAGCTCCTCTCATCTCCCTCGCTCTCTCCACCAGCACCAAACAGACAGACTGGGACTTCGACGTGAGTGGTCTCTCGTTCTCTTTCACTTCATCGAAGTCTGTTCCAAGTGGAGCTCAGATCTTCATGTCTCCTCCTTCTCGAACTCATTGATCTCTGTGGGCCAGTCAGGATCTCTCTCCATCAACTCCTGCTCTTTCACTTCCTTCTCATCGTCATCATCGACATCGATCCTCACAGCGACCATCGCCGCCCAGCAATCTGTGACCATCACCGACACAACATTCTCAAACTGCAACACGAAGGGATCATCTCGATCTGGTGTGCTTGATGTGAAAAGTACAAGCG
Source organism: Blattamonas nauphoetae (assembly GCA_033064195.1). Lineage (NCBI taxonomy): Eukaryota > Preaxostyla > Oxymonadida > Blattamonas > Blattamonas nauphoetae. Next base: position 60,138 of record JARBJD010000354.1, read on the forward strand.
AGAGCAGAGCTGAGAGAAAGAATGGATGAAGAGACAGACGACACAGACAGCGACAGGGAAGAGAGCGCAAGCCCATGCTTACACTTTCACATCTTTTTCCTTATTTTTGATAGATGTTTGTTCTGTTTCAGGTAATCGTCTTCGACGAAGTGATCATCACATTTTCACAACAATTGACTCAGAAACAAAGGAAATCGTAGAAAAGAGAACTTTTTCGCCACAATTTCCAAGAAAAGAATGAAAATTTAACATTTAAAAAGTGAAAGAGAAGGTCGCTGCGATTTCATCTTCGAATTGGACGAAAAGGGGCACGATCACAAAAAAAGCAGTCGGTCGGTCGACGAGCAGTCGGACCGACAGCTGCTCACCCCTACCACGCGATCCCGAGAAAACCTCAAAATACTAGATACAGTAGGTTCCCGTACATTTTTTTCACTTTTTCTATTTTTTTCTTTCATTTCTCCACAACCAGACGTCCGTTTCACACCGAAGAAAAAACATTTTTTTCGTAAAGATATCGATTAAAAACGATCAAACAAAATAGTTTTGTTTCCCATGAAATGTTTCGGGGCGAAAAACAGCCTTTTTTCACATCTTCCCAAATACCCATGTTTATTTTTCTGATTTTTTTCAAAATGTTCATTTCACCAAACAAACGTTCCTGTGGAAAATTTCATCAAAATCGGTTCACAGGTTGTGAAGATTTAACGAGAACACATGAAAAAAGCGGTCAAAAAGAGGTTTTTTGAGGTTTTCTCGGGATCATGAGTGAAGATAATTCAAAATAATTATTTTTGTCTTAGATTGAACCATAGTGACTTTTCAAGAAAAAAGCACCGATTGGTGACAGGACACCGATTGGTGACTCCACTATAAACTCATTCTCAGATCAATCAGTCGTGTTCACACACAAATTTTCTCCTCACCCCATACTTTTGTGTAGAGACACTTTGAGTCACTGATCCGTCCATGCAATCACGCAAATATTGACCAGACTGACTGGACTGACTTATCTATCATTGGCTTGAAATCCATGATTGCGTCCTCCGAACTTACATTCCAACTCCACTCTCTGGTGGTTCGCCTTCTTGACTCATGTTCTGTCATTCCAGAAATGTGTCTCTGGACACATCTCGCGACAAAACTGGTATTGATCATCTCCTCGTGGACGTTCGATCATTTTCACAATCTGGAATCGTCCAATCTCAACTATTGCTTCTTCCGATATTCCGTCAGGAACAGGGAGGGTGGTTTGTGAGGAAGTACTGAAAGGGTAGAGGCTTTCAGAACTATCAATTGAATAATGTGTATCCAACACAACTGACAGCACGTCATCAATGTGTGGACAAGGACAAGGTTTCAATGGAATCATTCGGAGAGAAGGATTCACGGGAGTCCGTGTGCACTGCCTCATTCATGAAGTGCAGTTGGATGTAAATCATGCCTTGGAAAAGCGACGTCACAAATCATTTTGTCTGGCCATCTAATCTGTTGCCAGAATGGTGTGTTTCAAAAAAAGATCCTCGAAAAGACGAAATATCGTGAGGGAGTTCTAGAGAATAAGTAATAATCCAGTCCTCTCAATCCCACTCATTCACAAAAAACAGATGGACATCGACATACCGATCGATTACACATGCTATTGCTTGTTTCCACTCCGCAAAGACAGTACTGTCCTGTCAGCGTTCCATCAGCTCACCATCCGATTTCAATCCTCTGATCTGAACCTCTTCCAATCATTCGACGAGATTGTGGTGTGTGCTGAACGACTATCCAGACAAGGTGGCCCTTTGAACCTGCCAACACAAGAAAAGAAGGATGATCCTAAAGCAGAACCAAGAAACAGTGATGTGGTTCTGCACAAAACGATATAATCGCCAATCTTTTTTCATGACTGGGATCGGGCAACATTCTGTTGGCTATTGGTATTCCATTTTCAGATTATGTCGTGATGTGATGATTGACGAGGCGAAACCTTGCACTGTGACATCCCGCCACAAGTCCGGAAGACGGCAATTTGATTGCCCGTCAAGAGATGGGGTTAGACGAAGTTAGAGAGAAACCTCCATGGTTTGTTGTACAGCATGGGAAGCCATGTTGACAGAGGTCAGTTTGGATTGCTTGGAAGAGATTGGAATAGGCTGAGAGAAGAGAAAAGTGCATCAAAATAGAATACGTACTGGCATTCATCGTCCACAGCAGTTCCTTTGATGACGTTTACACTGGTGATGAGAGTTGGTTTTACCTTTCATATGCATCTAGCGGACAAAGGACCCAAAATGCCGAAGATATACCTCAAATTCAATCGGAATCACACTATCAGACAAAATACATGATCACGATTTTTTTTGGTGCTCTTTATCCTCCAATTCTCGATGTCATACCAGCGGACGCAACAATTGATGCACTCCACTTTCGAGACAACATTTTAATGCCAATGGACCAGTATTTGAGCACTTTGGAATTTTTCTCCCCACCATCTTTTTATTCACTTCGACAATGGGCCCGCGCACAAAGCCGGGACCACTCGCCAGATTTGAGTCCTTGCGACTTTGCCCTTTTTTCGCAAATGACGACCACGCTTCGAGATCAAGCAATAGACGATATCAATCAATTGTACCAAGCAATCAATCAGTTCATGATCGACTGGACTTGGGACAAGCGGGTTGACGGGTTCGAGAATTGGATCAAGAGATGCCGTCATGTGGTTTGAAGGGAAGGTGAATTGATGTGGCAACGTGAGTATCATGGCGAGCCCGACGATCTTTATGATGACTTTTCAGAAGAAGAAAATTCTGGATAAAATGGGTATGAAATCTCATAATCTTTCTCATTTTCCATCAGTTTCAAGGAACACTCAACAGGATATGTCCAGATTCCTCCTTTCAAACACAGGATCCATTTGTTTCACGATTCAGTTCTTTTCCCACGTCTATGGTCCTGGCCACCTTAGTATGATTTGATATAAGAAAAAAGCCAAAAATTATGAAGTACTATGCGATTGGTCAGTAGTGGTAGAAGCGATTTGAGAACCAATCTGAAATTGTCATTGAAATCAAAACAAAAAGTCAATGCCGATTGACCATTTTTGGATCTTGTATTAAAAGGAATTTATGACATTTCGATGACCTCAAAAAAGTACCCTAAATTCGAAAATAATAGCCAAAAAATGACCTCTTGAAAAGTGTCATTTTTGAAGCAAATTTTGGCAACATTCAAAAAAATGTTGGCGATTTTTTGGTGTTTTTCCCTTTTTTACCACAAATCAGTTGAAACCAATGTGAGAACCATTTCGAAAAACTCTGAAAAAAATTCTAAAATCTCGGGGACACTGTCGGTCATCGATCAAAACAATCTCGATGAAAATCGGTTGAGAATTCGTTGAGCTACGTACCGAACTTAGGTCGAAAAAGTGACCAAAAAAGTCGATGTTCAGATTTCGCCACTATGAACACCTTTTTGTCTCAAATTGTGTTCAAACACGTTTGATTGTGACGGAAATCATTTTGAAAGGTAGGATTTTCGATAAAAAACACTTCTGAGATTTTTGGTTTGATCCGACCCATTGAGGTTTTTTCGCGTTTTTTGAGATTTTTTTAGAAAAGGTATGGACGTTCGGGACTATGTCCTTTTGATCACTTTTCGTCGTCTTTCGGTGTTTTTGGGTGTGAAAACGCTAGTTGGCGTCTTTTTGTGTCATTCATCTCTGAAAACTTTTGACACCTCTACATTCGGACACTTTTTTATGAATTTTCACATTTCACTACTTTCACTTCATTTACTCCGTTATTGCATCATTTTAACGAACATAAGTCGACGCGAGACGTATAGTGCATTTCCTTAGTTTCATTTTGTCGGTTCTTCGATCACACCTCTGACGACACTCTTGCACCAACATTTTGACACTATGGATTTTTTGATCTGAATTTCGTTACAAATCCTTCTTTCTCACGGTATGAGTAAGGTGTGCTCGAATTTTGAGGAGATTTTGTCGGATAGTTCTCTCATAAAGTCACTTTTTCATGTTTTCACTTCTCAACTTTTGACGGTTTTTGTCACTTCAAAACCGACTGTAGTCCCTTTCATTTCATCACTTTCTCTCCCCATTTCACATATGATCTGTTCATCATTCCTCTTCATTTTGCTCAATTCACTTCCATTTTGTGGGCCGTTCTCACTTCACTAGCACATCATTTTAGTCAAGTTTTCATCAACTTTTTCACAAAAACAGAGTAAACGAAAGCGAAACAAGCATGAATGAAGTGAGCAAGTATGAAACTGAGAGGGAAATTGACGATCGTGAAAATGACGTGAAATGTGACACCAATAGTGAAAATGTCGCTTGTGTTTGGTCCTTTTTTTGCTTAAAAACATCAAAAAGTGCTCAAAAAAGTATGTGAAATGATGAAGATTACGGAAAAATTCCGAGATATGAAGTGAGCCGTTGAATGGCGGATCTCTGCAAAAGTCCGGAAAACTCAGTAAACGAGAATTGGTGTGTTGTATTCGAGAAAAAGTTACAGAGAAAGAAACATGAATGAAGTGGTTAAAAAGGATAATCAATGAGAAAATGAAGACTGAAGTGAGGTCAAAAATGAAAACATAACGAGTGAAAATGAAGTGGCAATTCAATCAAAAACGAGTGAAACAGAGCTGAAAAAAGAAGAAAAGGAGAGTGGCATACTCGTTTTTACGTAAATGTACCGAGATCTGATGACGATCCTGAAACTCCGCATAACTCTGTAAAAGTTCGGAAAATCCAAAAAACGAAGCATACGATCATGATCTCCAACTTCAGGAGATTCCGAAACGCGAAGAATCAGAACGAAACTATCACTTGTGAGAAATGAGTGATCGAACCCATTGATCCTCGATTTCAACGAAAAATCCAAAACTGAGAAATCAATGAAAGAATTTTCATTTTTGAATTTTTTAATTTGAATTAAATGAATCCAACTGCGATGTACAAGGAAAGACGTAGAGTATGTTCAGAACAAGCATTAATTGAATCAATGAAAGAAGAGAACTGTTCGCTAGTCTCTGAGTATGTCAGAAATAATGTGCCGGTGACGTACGTTCATGAGGGAGTTGAATGGAGAATCAAACCAAAGTTGTGGAATCAAGGAAACAGACCTCACTTATCAAAACGTCGACACTACACTCAATCATTCGTCGAAAATGAACTGAAGAAATACAATTGTGAGCTCGTCGGTGAGTACACGAAAGTTCCGGTTCCATTCACATATCGAGAGATTGGCGGAAGTGAAGTGTTCAGAATTAGACTTGATGCATGGCGAACTGCTAAGAAAAAGCCCCATCTGAGAAAACAGAAATAAACGCTCAACTTTTTTTATTTTCTGATTTTTTATTTTGTAGTAAATGACACTGCTAAAACCAATCAAAAATAGAATTCAAGAAATTCGAGATCTCTTTCCGAACACACAATTTCATTTTATTGATGGTCGAACGGACAATCCTGACAGTAAAAACTATCAACATCATCGTTCATTTCTTCTGAATATGCTACAACACACAGATCTCGAGTTTCCACATCCAACAAAGAATCTCGATCTCAATCTCATTCCAGATTTTATTGAACAAGTGAAACTGCGACAACAGATGGCGTCAGAAGATCGACTCGCTCACCGAATGATTGTTGAGAACATGAAAGCAAATCCAAGAGTGAACAAAGATGAGCTGAAAAAGCAAGTGTTCAGAATGACGTGGAAACTGAAATCAATTGAAGAGAAGTTGATGGATCATTGGATGAAGAATCTATTGATCATTCAGAAGAAAAATGAACAAATGGAAAAAAGAGAAGTGCAGACATTTGATGGATTTGAAGAATGCATATTACTTGCTGAACCGCGTGACAAAGTAGCATTCAATTCTTGTCTCATGGATGCACGAAGGAAGTTCAAAAAGAATGAAGTCGAGAAGGTTGAAGACAATGGAAAACCATATCAATTATACTTCCACAATCATCTGAAGAATGTTGAAGAGATTACAACCTTCATCAAAGCAGTGTTCGACAAAGAGAAGGATCATCCATTCAAGATTAGTATTGACTTTGGAAAGATTCTTGAGAGAAAAGACAAAGATGAGACAACATACAAAGACTTCAGACCAGAATTGGAGAACACATCAAAGAGTTTCCCAACAGTGATTAGAAGTGCAGGAGACATCAATGAGTATTCAAAATATGCGATCAATCTGATCAAAGAATCTCAAGAGAGAACACTGATGGATACCAAGACAATGTACATCGCATTCCACTCCATTCTGGTTGCAGTCTATCGATTCCCAGTGGCAGGAAAAGCAAATGCAATTCTCACTGAACACATTAAAACGAGAAACGTTCGGTACATCGATTCTGAGTTCAACATCTGCTTCTTTCAATCATTGTCGTTCCTCACCCTTCCTGAAGTGCCTGGGAAAAAGATATCAATCAATATGAGAAACGTTGAAGCAAAACGATTGTTTGCAGTATTTGAGTATCTCACACACCTTCGACCACATCAATTAACTGAACATTTGCGAAAATATCTTGGATTTGATATTGCATGTGACATTGAGAAAGCGATGCATGTATTCAACATCACTGTTCACATTTATGAGTTCGATGAAGACAAGAAGCGATATTTCCTAAGTCAATCGTACATCAACGACAATGATGATGCACTTGTTCTTCCCATCCTGATGATTCCACTGACAGCAACTCTCGTTCATGTCATGTTCATTGTTGATCCTGAGAAAATCACTGGATACAAACTCTGTCCGTATTGTCAGTCAAGAGGATTCCAAGTCAAGGATTCTCACTTCAAGACTTACTACGAGAAACATCTCAAAGAGTGCAAAGAGCTTGATGGAAAACATGTGAAGAAGATCTCCCTTGATTAGACACCAAGACCATACGTTCCACATATCCTCAACAACAGAACGTTTGAATTTCTGATGGCACATAAGAGACAAGACGAATTCAAACCAACACAATACTACATCACGTACGATTTTGAAACAATGGAAGATCTCATTCTTGACAATCTCTTCTCTGATGACAATACACAGTTGATCTCACACTTGAAACCTCTCTCTGTTGCATCAGCAATCAAAACAAAAGCAGGGGTGAAGTCAATCTATTATGATCTTCGAGATGGAAAGGACTTCGTGAAGCAATGGATCAGAGAACTCTTCAAATATGCTGAGACAGTTCGAGAGAACAACTACTATGAAGACCCAGAGATTCCTTCACAAAATGAAGTCAGTGTGATTGGATTCAACAGTTCTAGATTTGACATCAATCTCATCTTCCGTGATCTCGTTGACAAGGATTGGAAAGTGGTGAGTTTCCTGGGATCAACAACGAAGTACAAACAAGTTTTGATCAGACATGAGAAGACACAGCAAGTGCTTCGGTTCATTGACATGATGTCGTACACAGGACCAATGACTTTGGATAATGCAGTGAAGGCTTTTGGAGGAAACACTCTCGCCGAGAGCTCGACGCCTTGCAAAGGCAAGACAACACTTCAGAAATCATTCTTCGCTTGCGAATCATTTGATTCATCAGACTACGATGCAGTGCTGAGCAAACACGAACCATTCTCCAAATATGAATTCTATTCCAGTCTGAACAATAGTGAAATGTCCGACACCGATTACCAAATGTACCTCGACGATTGGAACAAACAAGGATTTAAAAACAGATGGGATTACCTCAAGTTCTACAACATCAGAGACGTCGAATGCATGATTGCACCATTGGATAATCTGATTGATCTGAACTTCCAATACAAAGTGGACATGTTGCACAATCTCTCACTGTCAGCCAATGCTTCTGCAATCAAGTATGTTTGTGCCTACAAAGACTTTGATATTGACGATGATTTCAATGGAGTGAATCAATCTGGCGACATAAAAATCACTAAGCAATACTGGAAGTACAAGGTTGCCTCGTACATTTATCAAGACCAGAAAGCTCATCGCAGTACTGATAAAAACGTTACTGAAGCAGATTACGATTGGTTTGTTCAACAGTGCAAGAGAGTTTGCTACATCTGTAAATGCCACTTCTCACAAGCAGTACGACCAACGCTGGATAGAATCGACAATTCGAAAGGACATTCAAAAGAGAACGTGAAGATCTGCTGTGATTACTGCAACACCTACAAGTCAGACAAAGATGAGCATCTCACACGATTGAGGATTCAACTGAAGAAGTATTGCATCTGGAAATCACTACCAATGACTCAGACACACGAGCAAACATATCATAAACTTAGAGCAGCTGTGACTGGTGGATTATCGAATGTTCAACATCGACAGAATATAAAAGATGTGACACCGATCAATCACTTCAAATATGAAGACGGAGTTGTCAAATCTTCAGACACAGAACATAAAATGACTCATGTCTGTGGTGTTGATTTCAATTCACTTTATCCAAGTGCTTTCTCATCAATCAAGAACAAAAACAATCCATTTACCGGACACAGAATGTACATGCCAGGACGATGCGTATTCACCGCAACAGGAGATAAAGAATGTCGTAAGATTATTGAAGACAAGAATCAGAAGACACTGTTTGTTGCAGAACTGAAAGGACATATCGACGAGAAGTACATAAATGATTTCATTAACTTCCCACCAATCTTCAGGAACATTGTGGTCAATACAACAGAAGAAACCATTGGAGAGAAGACATATTCGTTGATGAAGAAACATGGATTAAAGACTGATGACAAACAACGGAAGCTGACACAACTCTTGAGTACACACGATCAGTATATGTTCTTTTCGACATACTATCTGTGGTTCCTCATCGACTACTGCCACTTCATCGTCGACGACATCAAGAGTGTGATGGTATTCTCAAGACATGCTGGATTTGAACCATTCGTGACATCATTCATGAATGACAGAATAGAAGCAATGAAGGTTGGAAACAAGGGAAAGGAACAATTCTGTAAGACGAACTTGAATGGAAGTTACGGATACGATGGAATGAACACTGAGAAGTACAACTCAATCACAATCTGCAATGAGAAGAGAACATACTTGAAGCAAATGATGAAAGGATTTTTGGCAACTAGAGAGATCAATGAGGACAACTACATCGTGATTGAAGATCGAGAGAAAGCATCATGCAAGACATGTCTGCAAGAAGCAGTATTCACACTCGACAATGCGAAGTTCTGGTATCTGAATTTCATCTACAATTTCATGTTCAAGTGTCTAGATATGAACAAGATTCACTTCTGTGAGGGAGACACTGATTCTGCTTATTGGGCGATTAGTGGAGATCCGAATGCTGGTATTCATCAACAATTTGAACACGTGATTGCTGACAAAGAATTCTACGATGCACACAAATGTGAATGGTTTCCCAATCCTGAAAAGGGTGTCGATGATGAGAAGAAGCTGTTGGGACTAGCAATTGAAAAGGAAGGTGAACAGATGATCTGTCTTGCACCCAAGTGTTACTCTCTCGATGAGAAATGCATAATCAAAGGAGTGTCTCTGAAGAAAACCAACATCACGAGTGACGATTATGTGAAGTGTCTCAATGGAGAGAAAACAGTGACAACCACATTGAACTTCACCGTAAAACGGTTCAAGCATCAGAATGATGCGTTCCAGACAAGAAGAATTGTGAGCGAAGAGGACCCCAACGGATTTGAGATAGCCAAAATACAACAACAGAAACTCAGTCTCAGTGGAATTCATCTGAAGGCAATCGTACTTGACAATGAATCGTGTCCTCCATTCATTCATGGACTGAAAGCTACTGATTATATTATTGAATAAACTCAAACTTTATTTTTGTATAAATGAATACACGACAGATTTATACTTTAGTGAATAGGTTACTGAATTGCACACAACACTCTAAAGAGAAAATATTCAATGTCAAGTTCAATAGAACCAACACTTTACCAGTATATGATGTCTATGATTCACATGGAGAATATGTAGCAAACGACGAAACATATTTCGAGGATTGGTTCAATGGTGGATTACCTCCTAATTTAACTATTTCAGATGGAACAAAAGTAGTCTCACAGTTTCTTATTGAATTCTTGGGAAAACGTTTTAGTGATTGGAGATGTGAAAAAGCATACAAGATGTATAAAGAATATCATCGAAAGTACAATCAACAAGTGACACCAATTCTCTCACCAAGAGTTCGAAGCCCTGCAGAGGCAAGACCAATACCCATTCCAGTGCAAAGACCAATAGCAATAGAACCACCTGAATATCTAATTATTCCTGGACTGAAGAGAAACTTGAAATCAATGGGGTTTGAATATGAATATCCAATGAAGGAGAGGAAGTTCGAAGAGGATGATGATGATGAGGATGATGATGATGATGATGATGATGATGAAGATGATGATGACATTATACCAATTTCACAGATGCAGGATCCAATAGAGAGAAATCCCTTCTTCACACCAACTGCGTCCAACCACCCAGTGAGGGAGATCAGACAGTATGAACCTACGACACAGCAAGTGCTCAATAAGTTGGCACATATGAAAGGATTGTTTGATCATCAACAGAGAAACGATTCAGAAGATGAACAGATCAAAGCTGAGAACTCAAAAATGAAAAATCAAAAGCAGATGGAACACTATATTACATCACACATTCTGGATGCAAATAAAATGAACAGAGACACATTCGTTCGAGCCTCGATAAACAGAAAGATTGCGAACGAAGATCTTGACTTCATTCTGACTCACACAAAACAAATCCCATTCGGAGGAAGATCATTTCAGGATTGGTATGAGGAATTTGATCACAGATGGAGTGTAGCACATCCGAGGAAAATTCAGAGAGAAAAAGGAGGTGATGCGATGAGAATTGATCCTCCAATGATTCCAAAAACAACGGAAAAAATAGTGTATCCATTTCGATCAAAAATGCAGTTCATGTCGAAAGCAATTACAGGTGATCCACAGAAGACATCAGACAGAAAGGTTCCACAGAATTGTGATCGACCATACTTTTCTCCCAAGTTCGGATCATGGGAAATTGATCTCGTTTTCATTCAATCACCAACGTCGAAAACAGTTCTTCAGATCTACCTTTTTGCGATCAACATAAACACCAAATACCTTGTAGGAATTCCTGTTCTGGATAAATCATGGAGTAAAGTCAAGACTGCAATCAATGATCTGATAAATCATCGTGGAGTTCATGTCAACAACATTCGAGGAGATGGTGAAGCAGCATGGACAAGTGGAGAAGCATCAGAGTTTTTCAAGGATCAGAATGTCAGCACATATTTCACAAGCTCACCATTCACAAATCACAACAGAATTGTCGATCGAGTGATCAGAACAATCCGAGATGGATTCCAAGACAATGCAACACAAATGGCCAATCATTCCATGATGAATCAGATGGTGGAATACTATAACATGACTCCACATCGAGCGTACTGGAACAAGTTCACTCCACAGCAGGCACAAAACAATCGTGAAATTGAAGCACTGTATATCTCCAGTTGTGAAGAACAATTGAAGAACATCCAAAGACAGCAGACAACTCAGATGCTATGGAAAGACAAACCAGGAAACATTCTGTTGATCCACCTTGATTTGGACAAGACTGTTGCTAAGTTTCAGAAGAAGCGTAGACAGTTTCAATTCGTGGGGAAATTCATTGAATACAAGCACGGGAATGTTGTAGCTACTCTACTGAATGGTCTCACGTGTCTGTCAAAAGTTGTCTACGTTCCAATCCAACACACAAAGTTCCATGCAGACTCAATTGACGACTTAACTCCAGAGTTCATTGCGGAATTCGGTCTTCTCTGACCTCAGAACTTCGTTCGCTTTCATTTGACGTAACTTCAATTATGTTTCAGATATTTTTATTTCACTTAAATGTCATCACTGAAAATATTAGAACCGTTTGATCCTGAGCAGAAAGAGTTCACAAACATCCACGACTTTCAGAGATACTTGGAGAAGAATAGAAAAGAACTGAATGAGTACACAACACAGAAACTGAATAGGATGATTCAAATTGATGGATTTCGAATAACAAAAATAAGAGGTGAGATTGCACTTCGGAAACGATATGTTGATGCTTCCACTCCTCCAAATTCACTCTCGATTGATCAAAGATTGTCTGACATTGAAGAATCAATTCGAACGCTCACAGACACTCTCAGCATGAGGCTTCGAAGTTTTGACGAGACGATTGGCAACCTTATCCAAGAATTAACAGACCCTTCTGATTAGTCCATCTTTGTTGATCTCATTCAGTGCAACTCCATCTGTATTGTATCGAAGAATGATTGCTTCACATTTTTGTTTTCGTTGGTAGACATTCCAGAAGTGTCGAATATCAATTGGTGAGTTCAACTGAGGATAGACTCGACTGATTCGTTCTTTGTTGAATCCTCCAAAGATCCACATTGAATCAATGTTTGACTTCATGTCTGCTGACAAACTGAAGAGCTCATGCATCGTCAGAAAGAAGGTGAACTTCGGTTGTCGATTCTCCAGTAGTAAGTCCATCATTGTCGTTCTATTTTTGGATGTTCTACGTTCCCCAAGAATTCTGCGACAGTCATCAAGGAGGATTATTGTTTGGAGATTCTTCACTGAGAAGTCATCAATGTAAAGTGAGTCAAAGAGATCCTCTCGACACTCATCAGTATTTCTGTCTTGCCATTGATTGTCAATGATCTCTTCATAAGCAGCTTTTGATTCAGAGAGTTCCAAGAGAAATGGAAGTGCATCATCGTAGTTGACTTTCACATAAGGAACGTTCAATATTGGTTTGAATTTGTCGAAAGTTGGATCAATGTTCTTATCAGTAACGAAGACAAAGAGGTGAAACAGTTCATTCCTAACCTGAACATTTTGGAGTTTGGCAACTTCTCGAAGAGCATTAAATGTTTTTCCACTTCCTCTGTTTCCAACAAGGACATTAACACAATTGCGATTGAAATTTAAGTCTGGATGAATCTGTGATTGCACTTCATGAGAAACATTCCTATTTGATGCTTCACTTAATTTTGCATTCACGTATGCTGTTAGAGACAAGGGTTCCACCCTCCGCGAAACCTCTGGTTTAGCCATATTCGATTTCTTCGTGATTTAACTCTAATTAAAATATACTTTTTGGTTTTTGTCACGTATGAAAACACATGTCACAAAGATAGTGTGCGTTCGGCCACAAAGCCTGAAGCGAAAGCCAAGAATGAAGTGCGCGGCGAGACTCAGTAGCAGCATTGAGTAGAATCTATGGCAGTCGATGATGTTCAGACCAGACGCAATGATGCTCTGTGATCTTCCATCAGCACGAGGTATATTACAGAACGGGACGAGAATTGGACTTGTAAGAACAATATGGACAAGTTCTACTGATGTGATGGTCTACGATAATGATACTGGAATCTGATTGCGGTCAATGGTGCCATGCTAACTCCATACAATGAGTAGACC
>JARBJD010000355.1:0-73501 GCA_033064195.1 Blattamonas nauphoetae
AGAAGTAGCGGTTGTGTGGGGAGTCGACGAGGGGGAGGTAGAGAGTGTTGTGTTCACTCGTTCTTGTATTGTTCTTCTCTTCGATGATTCTGTTCCTTGTCTTGTGTCTCAGCCATGTACGCCGGTTCCGTTCCGAATTGTGGGGATGGTCGCTTCTTCCTCGCTCCGCCTTCCCATCCTCTCCTTCGCCACCCCCAACACTCCCCCCGCCTCTCCTTTCGACCTTCCTCCCGACCAGCCGACACAGCCCTCCCTCACCCAGCACGCCACACAACAGTATCCTTCCCAATCCGAGTCGCAGCTGCTGTTTGTGGCCTGCTTATCGAGCAGGGAGTTCGTTCGCGACGAAGACAGAATGGGGAGTTCTCAGCCACTCGACACTCCACCCGAAGGAGAGCGAGGAGACACGCCGAGCGAGAGGAAGGGAATGCGAAGGTGACAGCCGGACGAAGCGTTCGTGCTTCTGCAGAATCTGATCGGAATAGGGCATGATGTTTGCTTGTCTGCTTCTCATCTTTTCTCAGCAACTTCAACTGGACAGACTGATCTCTCGTTGGCCCAGCGTCTGAAATTAATACACACTCCAGATTGGAGTGTTCATCGGTGACCGAGTGTTGTTGAATGAGAGCCGTCCACGTTATTTCAGGTTCTTCGGTGTTAGTTGAGAGCATATCGCATTTGATAGTCTGTTATTCGCGCCAGGACATCGTGGGAAAGCAACGACCTCACCTAAAATCGGAGCATTCGTGATTGTAGCGAAGATATCGTTGAACACGTTCACCATCGTCGAAGAGGTGAGAATTGTGGAGTGTGCCTTGAGCGATGTGATCGAAGAGGGTTGGAGAACAGGTGGGCTTGGCGAATAAGGCAGAGGGACTGCGTGGTCGATATTAGCGAAGATGGAAAGTGAGATTTCCACAGAGGACGAACATGGACCAAATATTGGAGACAGACCAACAAACACGTTCTGTGGGACACACTTGGCCATGGTCAGGTGGGTGTCTGCGTGGACAAGTCCATCACTTCCAGGATCGGGGCGAGCGTTGATGATGATGTCGATTAGTGTCATCCTGCCCTATCAGCGACGAATTGGGTGAATTCCCTTCCAAAGTCCAGGATAGAACTCTGAATCTTGATGCGTGATGATTCTAGAAGCGTAGCAATCGAGAAATCTGCATTGGCGAGGATCTCAACGTTGCTGAGTGATAGTAACGAAGTAACGACTTCAAGCAATGTTTCCGCCTCTTCAATCTGGCCTGAAATTTGAGTATCAGAGATTCCTTGGAGAGATCTTTATTTCTGAAGAGACGATTGTTTGAGGGATGAAGGTCCGAAGGAAGCTTGTGAATGGGTGAAACCGAAGGAAGCTTAAGAATGAGGGATAAAACGAGAATTGCTTGCAACGGGACGAATATTACAACGTCAATCACCACAGCATCACTTTTGGACGATCGTGGGTTGTTGCGTCGAAAGGATCGTATTGAAGATGGCGAGAGTAACAGAAACGACAGCCAAAGGATCAGGCTCATCGAATGGTCATCTCATTCGAGTCCTCATTTCAGTCAATTCACATCACATTCGGAGCCAAAACTGGGCAGGAATGTTGTCGGCCAATCTGCGACAGAAGTGGGACGAACACGGATTTAACAGGTTCAACGTGGAGCTGATGGTTTTGAAGCAAACAAACAAGATGCAATTCGGGCTGTTCTTGCTCATCCACAGGAGGAGATGCGCGTCAACTCGAAGACGAGATTCCCATCAACAACGCGGTGTGTATCACGGTGATCCATGAATCGGCTGAAAGAAGGAAACACACAATCATGTGCGACGGAACAAATAAATGAGAAAATAATAACAAGGAAGAAGAAAAGAACTTTGAAGTTAATAATTTGCTCCAGCGACGAACACACCTGTCTGCACATGAAATGAAGAGTGATGGTTTGCACAATAAGAATACACTTTCGATGGAACAAATGGGGATGAACCGTCTACAAGTAATCATGACATTTTTCCCACCTGATCGTTCAGTGTTGATGAGGGACACGTTGCGAGGGAAGAGGATGTTATTTTCAGAGTGGGGGTAATGTTTGGGAAAAGAGTGAGCTGTATTCTTCCATCGCCGGCACAGTTTCTCTTCCTCATCATACAATGATAGAAATGGTGAGTGCCTGGCGAAGCTTGTGAGACTACGTGAAGAGAGAAAGATGAGAGACGAAGAAGTCGAGAAAAGGATGAACAAAAGCTGCAATTAAGTGGTACATTAGGGGAGAAACCGCGAAGATCAAACTGAATGGGTCATTGAAGAAAGAAAGATGCAAAAGATGGGGCATCGAAGGGGAACCACAAAAGCAAAAGTTTTCACAGTATACCATTTCTTGTTGAGAAATGAGGAACGATGTTGACATGAGTCAAGATTTTGTCGAGATCTTTGGTTGAGTTCAATCACTGTCAATATTGAGTGAGATACGTTGACTGAGCAGAGAATATTGTCAATATTCTCATTAAAATACTTTGTTGAGCAACCTTGAGATTGTTGAGGACACAATACTGTCAATAGTTACGGAGTGAGACGGTGCTCTGTTGGGCTGGTCAAGAGACTGGAGATGTTCTGAGAATCAAACATGACTAATGCAGATCAAGAGAGCATACAGAAGTATCAAATGATAGTGTTACCCTTATTTTCTATACGGATCATCAGTTTGGGTGTGCGATTCCTGATGGTCAAAATCGGTGTCCCTTTGTCAAATAGCGAAAAACGTAAAAATAATGAATTCCAAACCTGATCAATGCACGCGCTGAGTATCAGTTGAAAAGGAGATCGGACAGTCCAGTCAGTCTGGTGACTATTTGCATGATTGCATGGGCGGATCAGTGACTCAAAGTGACTCTCCAGAAAAGTATGGGGTGAAGTGATGACTTGTGGCTAAATTCGTTTGATTCATCTGAAAATGAGTCTATTTCTAAAAAAATAGTGTGAAATGTGAAAGATAAACCATAAAAAGCGATTGAAAGAGAAGGGAGATTGTGAACGTATTTTTGAGAAAGAAAAACCAAGAAAACAAGGTGATGATCAATCAAGAAGTGATGTTAAATTGAAAAGGGAGCGTTTTGGGTCTGGATTCCTCTTGAATTTGTCTTATGGGGTGAGTCACTGACTCGATTCATTTCGGTGACTGGACTCGGTCTCTTTTGACTGACTGTTGCCCATGCCTAAAGAAAAAAAATACCTAATTCTACGACAGAGAAATGGCGAGAAAATCACAGAGAAGGTTGAAAACCTCTTATTGAGCAAATGCGGAGCTGATCGTTTTTGCTCATTTTCTTCATTTTTTCAAGTTTGAACTGGAAAAACAACTTTCAGACTCAATATTGAAATCTCCACCTCTACCGGTGTTTTTCCTCCATCTCAATCAACTTTTTCCGTCATCAATGGAATCATCAGTGATCAACGCTCTCGAACGAGTGTTTGCTGATACGGGATACGGAAGTGATATTCGACTTTGGTAGCCGAACTGAAGTTTTCTGGAAGATATTAAAACAGAAATTTGGATATTTACTTGGAATATCATCGATAGCCATCTCGGAATATCGTCATCTCAAACAGATGGTCGGATCTAGTCATGGAAAAGGACAAAATCACCAAATATCCCATTTTGAAACATATACTCGTTCTTGATTCTATATCTTCTGTCAAAATAGGACCTATAACATCTGTCTGCACGAAGAAAAAAACTGGCAAAAACTCTATATCAAAGCACATTATCGGCAGAAAATCTTCTTGGTTTGATGAGAAATCGCCACATTTTCCGAATAGTCCGATGTGAATACAATCTACAGCAATCTGGGTGACATTTGCGCTGGAATCTAAAACGGACTCCAAAACTAGACAATTGAGTAATCACTATTTTCTCTTCACTTCTACGGTTTTTTGCTTCATTCCATTTCAAAATGAGATATCTCGTTTTCCATATTAATTTATTTAAGGCTGGCCTCCGGTTCCAAAACCCCTGCGCCCATCTCATCCCGATTCCTTTCAATTGTGGACTGTAATCCTTTTTGAGTTCACAGAAGAATAGTAAATCTCACGTGAAAGAACAGAAGATGAATCATGGAAATAAAATGTGTCATGAACAAGAAATACTCGAAAGATTTGTTAATTTTAGAAAGTATCGATGTAGTGATTCATAATTCTGCCATTTCCAGTAGTTCCTCGTTTTCAGTAGTATTATCATCACAATGTTCATTTCTAACCCGCGTGGCACATGCATCCAGCTTCATTTCGACATCTGACGGCCGAATCCATGTCTGTTCGAAGAGTCGACTGTCGCGTGTTTGTGTGCTTCGTCCCGCTTTATGTGCATCCTCTGCATCATTTGAGGAGAGTGGAGTCATCTGGTTGTTGGTTGGGTGGAGTGATGAAGATGAGTTCGTATCGGCTGGTGTCGGTCATTGCTGGCCATCCCTGTTGGTCACAACGAAGAAGAGTGGCTGAGCAAGTGCTGATTCAACTGCACACTTCTGCAATGCAGTCGACAAGTCAAAGAGCGACGGTTCGATTGTTGGTTTTGTTCGTTCATCGCTGCTCGTCTGCAGATGCCAAAATGGTTGGCATTCGAATGGAGTGACATTTTGAGAGCTGGAAAGTGTGCTGACAGTGTTGTTAGGTCAAATATGTGAAGGTGGGATGTCGTCGATGGAGTGGCTGTTGGAAAGATGTTCGAGGAAGATCTAAATCTGAAATGTTGGCAGATATTTGCGAAAAGCACCAAAATATGAAGAAGATCCGTACGAGACGCCCGAACATGGAGAGGGAACTGTTTTTCAGGTGTGGCGATGAAGCGCTGTTAGGTTGACGCCATAGTCAAGAGTTGCAGGGTTGATCCCAAACATGCAGGATAATGAGATGGAGCAGGCCACGATATAGCTTCCGCTGTCTCCTTCCTCGTCGGCCATCATCATCTGTTCCAGCACATCCGAGAATCCCTCATTCGCCAGGAAGCGAGCAACAATCGTATTCGACCGTCGATTGCTTCCATCTCGCTTGATACATTCTGTCTGCTCAGCGAGTAGATCAGTCAGACAATAGAATTTGGATTGATCAGAAGGGCAAGAAGTGAGCATGCTTGGGATCGACAGAACAATAGGCAGAGTTTGGATGAAATCCATCGTCGGCGGGTGATAGGGAGAGATGTGAAGGATCTGCATCAGAAGAGACATGAATATGAGAGAAATCTCTTTTTCCTCGAATGATGGGCGGTTGAGACAAACGTGGCGAATGAATCCTTCAGATGGGACGAGAAGATGGGCCAGAGTAGTGTCATGAAGAGCGGATCTGTCCCAATTATTCTCAATTTCGAGTTTTATCAGAGAATGGGGAGACGAAATTTGGAGTAATTGGGAGAGGAGAGAAGCGACAAAGAGGACGACATCAGGAGCATCTTCAAATGAAAGAGACTGTGGGTTGAGAGAGGAGAGGAGTTGGGGGACTAGATTGAGGTTGATGAGGGATAGATGGACGTTTGACGAACTTGACATGATCAGATCAATAAGCAAATCCAGGGTTTCCGGAACCGGGATTTGATTGGCTGACGAGGTGAGCACAACCATTGATGTCACAAATTCCTTCGCAGACTCAGCGTGAGATGATGGGACTAGACCACGAATGAAATCATCAGAGTTTGGAGAGTATGTATTTCCGATTTGGACAAAAAGGTCCTTCGCTTTCTTTGAACTCTCATCATCAACGGGATGACCGTCCTTGATTACTTGCACTAGACATCGAAATTGGTGAAGGTTGGGTTGTCTTGAAAGGATGAAAAGGAAACAGCGACACGTACAAGATCGAGAACATGTGAAAGTGAGGAATTCGACCGATTTTTGGGGACTCATTAAGCAGGTGTGAATGAAACGTAAATAAGTATGGGTGAACAAAAACAAGTCTCGTCGTTGTCCATTCTACCTCGCTCCTTCTTTTTGTTTATGTCGTCCAATAGAGTAAGTGCTGTTAAATTATTCCTCACCCGTTTCCTCGTCTCCCTGCCTCGTTCTATTGACTCGTTTTGGTCCACGAAAGATGCTCTCACCACGCTTCCCCCAAGAGAGCGAGAATCGATGATGATACGCACTGTTGATTGATCTGGATGTGTTGGGAGGTAGATGGAGTGATTGCGAAGAGACGAGGGGCGAGAAAGGCTGACTTCATATTTCCTCGTTTTGAAGAGACAGAAGAGGGACAGTTCCACTGAATCGGCTTAAAGATCGACACAACAAGGCATGCCATCCGGGACAGCTCGTGAAATGTTGTGGTCTGGACTGATCAGAATCGGCTTTTGTGTTGACCGTTGACTGTTGCGTGTTTGTGTTTGCGAGGGCTGGTCCTGTCCGTCCCCTCTTTGTCTCTCATTGTTGCATTCTCCACTTCGTTTGGATGGGGTTTGTGAGTCTTCAGGGACGTCATTCTGAACAGTCGAGTGACATCGTCAAAACGGCAGAATTGAGAGAAGAAAGGACAAATGGAGCAGTCAGAATGTACATCCGTGTCCGGTTTTCATTCCCACGTGATTTCTCTCATTTCTGGGGTGAGAGGCGTTGGTCTTTGCTGTTCTGCGATTCTGTCGATTCTGAATGATGTTCCTTGACCATTAACTGTGAACTGGAAAGAGAACGATTACAAAAAGGTAAACTCCGATTCGTACAGATCTGGGAAGACCAGTCACGAAACAGCGGCCACTTTCTCCATTCACAAAGAAGTGGACTGTTCGAGGTGTGGAGTCCATGTCCACCTCCATCCGCACGCAATCTCCTTCCTTCAAAAAGAAGTGGCAGGACTCATGTTGAGGGTCGTCCTGGACGAACAGACGGTGAATCCAGAGAAGACCAGAACTTGAAGAGATGGAGACAGAATCTGAAGAAATGAGCAGAAAGGGAAGCACACTCTTCATTTGAATTCCAAGACACTGAGCCACTTCGGGGACAGGAGCAGTTGAGTCGAGCAGACCAATCATAATGCCTCCTGGGCCATCTGAAAGTGATGATGAGAAAAATGACAAACAACCGACGTTTGGAAGGGATAGTATCACTAGAGTGACTGACAGTATTCCAGTTGTGATTGGAGCTTTCAGGAGAATCGAGCTGTTGTTGATATACAAGTGAGGATCGAAGTTTTCGCTAGAACGAGTGATTGTGGTGTTATCGATGGCAAAATGAGAACGCGACGTGAAGAGGAGTCGAGGTAATGTGAGAAGTTGTGCAGGTCGAATCCCAATCAAGGCTGGTTTGGCGATTGTTGGTTTCGATTTTGACTTCGTCTTCTTCAATGAGGAACATGAAAGACCCATTCGTTCAGAAATCGATTGGGCTCAATACTCAGAGGGTGAATAAAAATGATTCTGAAAACGTGTTCTAAAATCAGAATGAAAACAAAGTGATCATGCCCACCCACGATGAGATTAAAATGTGAATGGGGAAGTTTCGAGAGTGATACTCTCATTTGTTTGATAGACACCACTTATTGGAATTCAGAAAGATGATTGATGGGAGAGAATGAATCATTGTGAACAAAGATGAATGAAAACTTGGTGTGGGTGGGTATCGCTGGTGAAAATAACTTCCATAATTAGGGAAGAATCACACAATGCCAAGCGACGGTTGACGTCTGGTGAACAACAGGCGAGTCGGTTGGTGTCGTCCGTGATGGACGAGATGTCAAAGCGATGCCTGCCCATCGCATGTCGGGCATCTCATCAAAACTGTCGGCGTGCATGTGCTCCCAAATGGCCCTCCCACACTTCCGAGCTGCAATCCCCACTTCACACTTCGTCCACGTGAGCACTGCTCCACTCTTTCTCAGTCCTTCACACAATCTTCTCTCACAGCTTCCATGCCATCTCTGTCACCGCAATCAACAAAAAAGGGACACACGTGGCGAAATCACTGCAAGATCCGTCGAATCTGATGGGAGAGACGAATCAGAGAGAAATGATGAAGAAAGGAAGGAATGACGCAAACAATTGCAGAATCGAGAAATCAATGACAATAACGGAGTGAACAACACATACGAAGCCATATCCACCAATCAGAAGGGACAGAAGAGAAATCGGAGTTTGTTGTGTTGCTGTCTTGAAACTTCGGCAAATCACTTCACTCGCATTGCCCAATCCCTCTTCAAGCTGCTCAATCTCATTCTGGGCTCAAGCTTTCATGATAGAGCAGTTTTGCTGAGAAAGAACGATGTCCGTTCAGTGAATGCATTTGAGTCCTGCAAGTTCCGATGTCCCCACTGCATCACACAGATTGCAAAGGTCCCCACTGCACACATAAAGATTTAAATGTCAATCAGAAGGGATAGAAGAGAAATCGGATCTTGTTGCGTTGTTCTCTTGAAACTTCGACATATCTCCCCACTCGCACGGCACTATCCCTCTTCAAGCTGTTCGATCTCATTCTGGGCACAATTATCGCAAGAAATTGAAAGGTCCACATGGAGGTGTCTTCACCATCTGATTTCTTCCATTTCCGGGGAGATTGGCGTTGGATGGGTTTGTTGTGTGATTCTGTCGATTCGGAAAGATGTTCCTTTTTTAGTAAGAGTGAACTGAAGAGATAAGAAAATCAAGAGAATAAAACTCCGATTCTGATAGACGGCGGAAGACCAGAAATGAATGACGGCCCACTTTCTCCATTCACGAAGAATTGGACTGTTCGAGGATTCGAGTCCATGTCCACCTCCATCCGCACACAATCTCCTTCCATCAAACCCGAGCAGTATACAGTAGCCTGAGAGTCAAGTTGAGTTGATGGTGTATTTTGCCAGAGACAACCATAATACGAATACAAAGATAGAGAATCTGGAGAAATGAAAATGAGGGAAGCACACTCTTCACATCAACTCCAAGGGCTTCACCCACATTGGAAATTGGAGCAGTTGAGTCGAGAAGACCAAAATATAACAATCCAGTTGAACCTGAAGACGATGAAGAAAAAAAGAACGACCCTTGACGGTGGAAAGAGAGAGAATCGTCAGAGTGAATGACACAATTCCTTTTGTGATCGGATCTCGAAAAACAGCGGAGCCGAAATGGGAAGATAGACATGAATCGTCGACATATGGAGAACGAGTGATGAACGAGGAGTGCACGATGAAGTGGGGAGAAGAAGGAAACAGGAGAGGAGGAAATGCGACCAGTCGTGCTGGTTCACTCGCATTCAGTTTCGTTTCAGCGATGGTTTGTTGTGAACGTGGTTTGGATTTGTTGAGGAAGGAAAATTAAAAACCCATTCCAGAAGACGTTTTTGGGTCAATACTCAGAGGGTGAATAAAGATGGATTTGAAACGTGTTCTGAAACCAGAACGAAAACAACTTGATCGACCCAGTAAAAAAGAATGAAAAATAGTGTGGTGTGAAGTGAAGCAAAATGATGACTTAGTGTCGTGAGGCGGTCTGGGGCAACCCTGGCAACAAAAAGGGAAACGACACACGAAAGCATGTGCTGTGATTCGTTCGTCATTCTGGAGAGATGAACACGGGAGGATCTGTGGAGTCGACTCACTTTTCGAAGTTGGTCCTCTTTCTGGTCGATTGCCTGTTTTTACGAGTCAGACGTCGACTGTGGGAATCGTTCTTGTTGGTTGATGACCACTTCTCTGTTCAGAATCTGGTGACCAGAGAAACAGCACTGTTCGTCTTTCTTCTCGTGCTCTGTCACCACGCCATCTGAAACGACTTTCTTCATGATTCAGAACCAAATCTGTCCCGCAAACACGGAAACAGTCGAGATAGTTTGCGCAATGTTGTTGTCTTGATTCTTCATACAATTTTGCGCAAATCGACCGTCGATTGTTGCGTGTTTGTGTTTGCGAGGGCTGGTTCTGTCCGTCCACTGTTTGTCTTTCATTTCTGCAGACTTCACTTCGTTGAGAGGTGGTTTTCACATATTCACCGACTACGAACATCGACGGCAATCCCATCGTCCATCCTGACGTCACAGCAGAAATGGAGGAACAAATCCAACAAGAAAAAGGCAACGAATGCTGTCTTGGTGATGGGTCAGCACATAATCCCCCGACTGGCGATGCGAAGGAACTTGTTGCGATGTTTTGTCGAGTTCTCATTTTGTTGGGAGAGCAGACTGATATGGCTGCGTTGGGTGAAGATCGTGTGGAGAGAGAGTCAAGGAGTTGTGGTCACTCCAATCAAGGGTGGTAGAGAAGACAAAAGAAGTTGTGATTGACCATTTC
This sequence comes from Blattamonas nauphoetae, assembly GCA_033064195.1. Classification (NCBI taxonomy): domain Eukaryota; phylum Preaxostyla; order Oxymonadida; genus Blattamonas; species Blattamonas nauphoetae. The sequence goes on from JARBJD010000355.1 coordinate 10,238, forward strand.
TTGTTCGTTCTGAAAATCACGAAGCGAACGAAACAGAATCCCAATCACACAAATCCCGTTTTCGTAGTCCTCCAGGAACGATGATTCCGACACTGCTCGAATCACAACGTCCAACATCCCAAAACGAACCAGCTTCATAAGACACCAACCATTACCGAAAGAGATAAGTCTCTTCACAAACTCCAACACAACTGAAACTTCTGCTGGAATCGGTGAGCTGAAGAAATGAACGAGTGAACAGGACAGACAGGACAGTTCGACACAACGCTCGAAGGTGCACATTTCCGAACACAAGCGACTTCACGTCTGAAGAGATGAAGAGCAGCAAAAGGACAAACTGGCGCGAGTCAATTTGTGAACCAAAGACCCCAAAAGTGAGATTCTTCGGCTCACATTTTGTGCTTGTTGCGACAGATATTGAAACATGACGTTGGGGACTTGGGAGCGGGGAGAAGAACCATCGAGAGAGATGTGAGGTTGATTCTGACCTTCGAAGGGTTCGGGAGACACGCGTGGGTTTGAGTGAGCGAGAGCAGATCCGAATCCAGTTGGGATGTTCAGCCATTCCAGAGATTGGAAACGATGTGTAAAATCAGATCCAGCAGACGAATTGTGGATGTCGTGTCGGTGCCGATCTGATCGGAACAGCTCCTTCAGACTGTGGCAGTCACCCAAAGGAGCTGTGACGAGGAGCAGTGTGATCATCATCACTTTCAGCCGGTCGACAGCAAAGCGATAATCCGAGTCTAACCACAAAACGGGAAGGAGGAAGCGAACGACGAGAGGCGGAGGGAAATAAAGGAAGAGGTCGAACGTGTCGGAGCTGACAGGATTGTGGAACATCCAAAACATGTTGACCAGATGCCACGAAGAAAGCACAACTTCAGATTCGAAAATGTCGACGAGCACTCCTCGCTGACAGAGCGCATGCAATCCACACAACGACGTGTTGAGAAGAGAGCGGGAAACAGTGAGGACAGGGAGACCGAGATGGATGAAGAAGTCGACGGGGTTGGTTTGGAGAACTCGTTCGAAGATGAGGTCGAGAGGGGGCGGGTGTTGCTTGTGCGGGTTGAGTGAGGTGTGGCAGAGGATGAGGAGGATGTTCTCGAAAATCAGAAGAAGAGAGCCACAATCAAGTTCAGGATGAGACGTGAGGAAGTTTGTGAGAGTGACGGGGAAGTCACACTGCATCAGATGCGTCATTAACAGCGAGTACGCGACGAGAGATTGAGCGTCTTCGATGCTGAGTTTGTTGAGGGTGATTTCATCGAAATCAGAATTGATTTGAGAGATCGCGTGCTGATGTTGCTCGAAAGAGAGGATGATGCGAGTTGCTTCGTCTCTCTCACTCTTCTCTCGGATCGAAAAACGGCGGAGGGATTCGATGAGATCAAGTGACGCGATGAACAGACTCATCCAACTCAAATCAGCGGCGAGCAGGCCCTCCCAATCAAACTCAGCCAAAGAGAACTTCGGACGAGACTCTTCAACGTCGGTCTCGCTCATCCATCTGCTCGAAATCCGAATGAGTGCGAACTGCTCCTCGGGCTGGCCATCGCGGAAGGCTGAGCTGAGTCTGTCCGAAAGAAGAGGCAGCTGGGAGAGCACACACGGCTCGTCTTCGAGACAGTTGAAGAGGGACAACGCAGTTATGCGGAGGATCGCGTTGGAGCTGCCGAGAACGGAGACTGTGCGATCGAAGAAGGGCCAGACGTCGACAATGCACTGCTCATCGCCGACGAGTCTGCAGACAGCGTGACAGCGGATCAGTGATTGGGCCAGAATCTCATCGTCTTCTTCGTCGAACAGCGAGGAGTGGAACTTTTCTGTTGGGTCAGCATCTACAGCGAAGGAGGTGAGTAAGAACGGGTGGATGAACTGCTCTCGTTGGATCTTTTGAGATGAGGGGATGGAAGAAAGATGGGAGACGACGAGAGAGTGAAGGATGGTCAGAAGTCGGAGCGATTCTTGTTTGAATTGTGGAGACGAGGAAAGTGTCCGAAGGGAAGAGTCGTGGTGCACTTCGAGGGAGGTGTGGGGAGATGAGAGCGACGAATCGACTGATGAAGTCGAACTGCCCGGTGACACATCCGCCGACGACGCCATTTGTGTGTGCTTCGACTGGAGTGAGAGGAGAGTCGGTCTGAAGAACGACAATTTTAGGAACGATGTGTCATTCTGAAAAAAGAAGAATCTGAGAAAACAAAGACATCACACCAGAATCTCCTCTCCCGATGCAACTTTCTGCAGAAACTCTTTCCACAAGGTAATCCGCTTCGCTTCTTCAAAAAGGTTGGAATCAAACTGTTGTCTCATCGCGGCGAGTTCTGGATCGAGCAATTTTGAGAATTGTTTGTATTGTGGGGAGCTCGAAAGGCAATCAATGTCCGTCAGTCGTTCTTTGTGCTTCGTGAGTCCGTTGCTCTCCAAGCCATGAACGCCCAAGTACACGAATGTCGGCATCCACATCAGTGTGTCGAACAACCCGAGCTGACTCGGCAGTTGCTCGTTGAAGGCGTCGGTGAGCTGTCTGACAATCGCGTTGATCTGAGACGGGTCAAAGATGGGAACCACGTGGCCTGTGCTGATGATGAGATTGATGAGGCGACGAAGAACGAAGGGGATCAGATTGTCTCGAAAGTGTTTGTCAATGTTCGATGGAAGGCAGGCTGGTACAGAAAGTTGTTCAATCAAGGCAAGAAAAAGATTGGAGAGGCTGGTCATGTCAGCAGAGAAGGGTTGTGGGGAAGGGGGAGGCGATTCACCCGAATGAGATGTGAACATGTCTGGATTGGATGAGAGTGACGGAAAAGAGACAAACTGATGCGAGTTGTTCCATGTCCATCAACAAAAACATCATCCCAATCGAAGCTAAACATGCCATCACACCACGTGGATTTCGATTCAAGTCCAATCACAGCACACACAAAACATTCCATCAAATCCTGGAAATAAAAAAAGTCATAATAAAGAAGTCACAGCAATGGATGGGAAGATAACAAACAGAAATGCAGACCTGCCATTCCAATTCAACTCCTGTTTCGCAAATCGAAGGTAGAAACGATGTTAATGTCTTCATGGTTTTGAGCTCGACCAGAGAATCATCGGAATCATTAGATGCTGTGAGATCATGCCACACAAGCAGGGGATATCTGTGAAGATTTTCAAGAACATCCTCATCACATTCAGGCATTTCCACCTTTCTTTTTCGTCGATGTGTCGAGTGTCGACCGCTCGAGAAAAGGGATATTGGGGCCTGCATCTTTGGAGGAAACAACTTGATACTTTCAATTGGTTGGGATGGTGCCGATAAGTACAGAAGTGAGTTGTTTTGGCGCAACTGTCGGGATTTGATGAATCACCTTCGAGATCTCGGGAGATAGGGCGAAACAAGTGAATTATTGTCAATGATCGAACAGAAAAGAAAGACTTTTAGAGTCAGACTCAATCGTCGAAGACCGAAATCTTTCTGTTGATGGTCGAGGATGGCAAATGTGGGCGATTCTAAATGAAAGGTCGCCTCCGTTTTATCTCCATCCCCACTCTATATATCGTAAAGAAAACAGCAGAGTTCACATAAACATCCTCTCTCTCCCCGTTTAAGGTTTGAATTACCAGATTTTCCCATTTTCACTCACTTTTTTCCAGATTCCAAGTTCAGGTGACTCCTTCTTCATCACACGGTATTCATTTGTCAGATTCGTGATTGAACCGACCTAATACCGTGCATTACATGTGATTCTCCTGGTTTGTGTCATATATTTCGTTCACACTGACAGACACTCAGCACTTTTTTGAGGCGAGACAGATTGTTTCTCACAGCCAGAAGACAATCTGTACACTTGCACTGTGTGATATTTTCTCCAGTTTTCACTCGCGATCGGAACTTTTTCACAAATTTCTCGTCTTATAGATCACAAACGGGCACTGACTCTTTGTTCGCCCTACTCTTCCTCTAATTCCCATCAAATACCGTTTTGAATCAAGAGATACCTCAAAGCACCTCTGTTAGACATGTTCCGCCAATCTTGAAGACTAAATTCATCATGATTGTTGATTTTGCCATTCAGAACTTTTCGTGTCTTTTTCTACAATAGATGTCTTTGTGTTGGTTCTCTCACACAGAATGAGCGTTTTATGTAGTTTTCCATCGTTTCTCTGTTTTCGAACAGATTCTGTGACAAAAAGTGTGCACTATTGTCTTCAACAAAAAAGGACGATATCGAACGCGATCGAACTTAAAATTCAATAATTTCCCTATTTCTTGTCTACTGAAATAAAGAACGGTAATTGGGCAAAAAATGAATTTTTGGGACGCACATTAGTGTTTTGCGACCTTTCAAAGAGAATCGCCCATGTAAAGCATGGTTGGATCTGAATCGTCACAATCTGTTTTCTCTGGACTGACCTGCGTGTGAACATTGACCCAATTGGCGCTGATAATCAACATGAAATCACACTGAAGATGAAATGAACAGACGATTAATGGTGAAGTGAAGTTTAGGTGGAGGATTGGCTGTTAGGCAGCGGTGGGACGGCGACAAGGCTCTGTGTCGGAATTGTCCCCAGAAACGTGCGCAGATAGTGGTAACACACCCTGATCGCTGGAGATTCGTGGTTGCACATCTCTTCTAATTCCGATGTAAATGGTTCGTTTTGAATCCATCTCAGAAGAACAGTGGCTACTGCGGGCGATGATAAGTCGTTTTGGGAGAGAAGCTTCACGAAGGAATGCACCAGATACTTCGCCGCATCACTGTTCAGAACGAATCGGTGATTCCATGCAAGTCGCAGCAGTTCAGACTCAACCAACACCAATTGATGCTCTGGTGGCAAGTGAGTCAGTACATAAATACATCGCATCATTTCTTTTCGCGATTTCAGCGGGAGTCGGCAAAAGAATGTTTGCAGAGTCACAATCACTTTCTTCGTGGCCTCGATGGCTGGGTAGTTCGGGAGCAGCGAAGACAGAATAATTGCAACATGCGGACGTGTCCCGCCATACGCGTTCCCGACGATGAACAGCACATTCTTCACAAGAGCTTGTTGCGCATTTTTCAGCTCCTGAACATCATTATATAACAGCGTGTGGTCCACTGTGTCATGCAGAACGAACTTTCGAATGCTGTCCCGATACGCAAGAGGCGGTCTCAAGTTGTATTGTCGGATGGCGGTTTGGACAGGTGTGAGTAGATGAAAAGGCTCCTCCAACTGAGAATTGGTCTCCACTGCGGTTCGGAAATACTCATAATCACGCTCGGCCGACATTGTGGGAGGTGGAGTTCCTTCATTCGTGGCTGTAACCGACCAGTCCAGCAGTCTCCCCAACGACGGATAAAACCCACTGTCGATCACAATCTCCAAAAAAATTAATAAAAAGAGTACACACTTGTTCGGTTTCCTCTGATTTATACGCAATCTCCGAGAAGATCGCAAGAATCGTCCCAATCGTCTTCAAGCAATTCCGAAATATAGCCATCGCTTCCCCTTCAACAATTCGTAAACGAGATGGCTCTGGGTGGGTCGTTCCTTTTTGATGCTCCACTTGGTCCCTGATGTCTGCACACACTCGCCGGAGCACGTGGAACACTCTCACGTTCTGCTCGTAGTCAACCTGCTTCTCTCTCAGCAAGTCCACAAGATAAGAGAGAACGGGTACCCTGGTCGTATCCGAGGCATCCATCTGGTTGTTTTGGAGCGAGAACTGCAAGAAATCCTCCATTTTTGATTTCGTCACAAAATGGCGCGCATATTTCAGTGCCAGTAGTTTAACATTTTTGTTCCCACACAGAAAGTACGGAACACATGCTGCCACAACTTCTTCCTTCAGAGCCTCTGGAAACGATACTTTGATCAGCGCGGTCAACAGAAGCAGGCACGTTGCTATCGTCTGTTTTCGACTGTCCGCCAGTTCCAATTTCCCACAGCAACTCTTCTCATTTCGAACAACAGTTGAGGGTTGGCATGCACGCAGGTATCGCAGGAGATGAGCAGCGACATCACATCGCACTTCAAAAGCACAGTAATCATTCCCAACGATAGCTGAATTGTACAACACATTCAGAACCTTCAAACAAATTCAAAATTATGTCGAGAAAGAAAAAGACAAACATTCAGGGCAAGTTCATCATCCGCCAGAGAGATCAGCGACAGACTCTTCCACATGAAGTCGGGAACCATTATTCTTGACACAATTGCAGCCGACACAGTAGCTGAACAAAATAAACAATCAAATCACACACTCAGACGTTCGAGGATGTGATACACTGCCATCTGGAGGCATCATGAAAGAAGGAAAATACCAAAACGGTTCTATTTACATTCGACGAAACAATTTTAAGAAGCTTGTCAATCATATTGGCTTGAAGGATCAGGGTCACGATTTCAAATCCTTCCGAGTTCTCAATCAGGGCCATGATTGATAACAGAGATAACAAGATAGAATTGTCATCATTCCTCTTTGATGAGGCTGAAAGCTTGTAAATATGCTCCAAAATGAATTGGCTGAGGCTGGAGAGCGGATGCGGTTGGGGTAATCCGATTCGTCGTGATGATCTCAGTTGAAGAGAATCATCGCTTTCACATCGACTTCGTCCCGAATCAGATCCCTCAAAATCGATGTATCGTTGGTTCATTTCCCAGAGACGACAGTGATACTTCTAAGTCGAGTCACGAATCGATGGCGACAGAACTATGAGCCAGATCGATGTCCCGAACTGTCCAGCTCGCTTATCAACATGTAGCGGACACGTATCCACTTGAGAATGCTTTTTTCCTTCTGCTCAAAATGCCCCTGAAACCAAATACAACCCAATTCTCGATTCAGACACAAACATAATCGTAAACTGTACCTCAACTCCACGCAACGAAGGATTGTATTTGAAAGGCTGCATGACCTGTTTTCCACGACTCCAGACAAGTGTAAAGCCGAGATTGCTGGCAGGACTTGCAGATCGAAGTCATCGAACATTTTGTTTCGTTCGTCTTCTTTCACGTTGACGGGCGAATCAAGCTGATGGCGTTCCAAAACACTGTGAATGACTGGCAGAAAGAATTGAACTTTAAGCTGATCGAGCGACTGAAGACACTGCTGGAGAATCAGCATGCGGAGGCTCAGCCTGGAGTGGTGGTGGATGTGTTCTTCGTCTGGATTGTCCGACCGCACCTCGTGGAACACTTCGTGAAGCAGACAGTTGTGTTCCCAGACTCCGCCCAATCCCGCCACAAATGGAAATTCGGAAAGTACAGATCAAGAGTGAGTCTGCCTTGCAACGCGGGAGTGGTGTCGATCGCTGACCTCCTGTTCAGCGTGCCTTCTGCTCTGGACGACGCGCGGCTGGCCGATCCAAATGTCGAAGTGAAGTGGGAGACAGACAGCCCAGAATTCCGAGATTGCTTTGTGATTCAGCGAGATCAGACTGTTGGTTCAGACGCCAAACTGGAAATGGAAGTGCCAGTTAGTGACAATCGCGATGCTTCGACGAACGATGGGGAAGCTGATGATTTGAGAGAAGGGGAGGAAGAGGAAGCTTAAAACACGTTCTGACGCCAAAGGACGTCTCGAAAGGAATGGACAAATGATAATTCACCTCATGACACCTCTCTTCATCTGTCACGTCATTAGATTACTCACTTCTTTTACTTAAAGTGATCAAGCAAGCTTTTCCTTGATGGGCTCTCCAAAACAATATTCTTTGGCTTGTGTGCGATAAATGAGATGGAAAAATGGAAAAGGAGGCAATATATCGTGCTGTGTGATGTCCACTTCTCCGTTCATATTCTGGTGATCACATAAACAGCAGGATCGTCTCGCTTCTTCTGTTCTGTCGTCAAGCCATACAAAACATATTGCTTCATGACTCGGAACCGCAGCTGTTCCGCTGACACAGAAGCAGTCGAGATGGCTCGTGAAATTTCATTGCCAGGATTGTTTAGAGACGGTTGGTGGAAATCGCCCATCGTGGCTTTCCCGTGTTTGCGAGGATTAATTATGTCCAGCTGCCCTTTGTCATTCATTGTTGCTTGTTTCACTTCGTTGGGATGTTGTTTGATCATTTTCACTGACTTCGGGCACCGTCGACAATTCCGCGGTCTGTTTTGGCTTCATCGCGGAAATCGTCAACATGTCCAACAATAAAATTGCAGTGAATGTTGTCTTGGTGATGGGTCAGCACATAACCATTCCGATTGGAGATGCGGAGGGACTTGCGGCGATGTGTGGTCGAAGTGTCATTTTGTTGGGAGAGCAGAATCATGTGCTTCATGAAAACGCAGTATCGGACACCAATCAACCGAAATGGTTTTGGGCTGATTGGTGGACTGACCAGAGCGACGTCCCTGGTCGTAAAGAATTCCACTTTCGTCATTCTCGTCAATCCATTCACACATGCTGCATCAAGTGAACAGATCATTCGTGCATCACATTGAAAAGCGGAGAGCCGAGAGAGTGTGTGGAATGATGAACATCGCGGACGATAGAGGCGGAGAATGTTGGAGTGTTGCGACAGGCAGCAACAAGGGATCACGGTTCTGTTGAAGAACATCAAGAGCAATCAGAATGAATATCTACGTTCTGGAGCGATTACCAGTTGAGTTCTTTTATTTCTGGTGCAAGTGGAGTTGATCGTTCAAGTTGGATAATTCTGTCAATTCGCCATGATGTTCCTTGACCAGAAACAGAGAACTGGGAATGTAGAGAAGAATGAGGATCACACTCCAATTCGGACAGACGGTGGAAGGCCAGACACGAAATAGCGGCCGTTGTTTCCATTTAAGAAGAATTGGACTGTTCGAGGTGTGGAGTCCATGTCCACTTCCATCCGCACACAGTCTCCTTCCTTCAAAAAGAAGTGGCATGACTCATATTGAGGTGTGTTTTGGGCGGATGGCGATTTGTGCCAGAGTAGACCAGTCGATGAAGAGATGGAAACAGAATCTGGAGAGATGAAAATGAGGGAGACAAACCCTTCACATCACAACCAAGGACTTCACCCACTTTGGGGAAAGGAGCAGTTGAGTCGAAGAAACCAAATCTGATTCCTCCAACTTGATCTGAGGACGATGGAGAAGAGATATAAGAAACGATTTACTCTGGTTAGAGAGAGAAGTGATATTGTGATTGATACAATCCCATTGTAGATCGGATCTCGAAGAAGCACTGAGCTGGGGCGTGAAACTCCCTCAGAATTCAGTTCAACCTCGGAACGAGTGATGATGGTGCTATTAATGATGAAATGGGATCTGTCTGTGAATAGAAGATGTGGGAGAGTGACAAGGGGGGATGGGATCGGAGTTGAGGCAACACATTTCGTTTCTGTCAATGAGTTTGAATAAGACGATGGGGAGATGTTGATCAGTCTCTCCAAATCGAGAGACGACACACGATACATAGTATCTTCAGTGCCTGCTGAGGAGAGCATCATTGACTCAGATTGTTCAGAGAATGACGATCATCCCCAATTTTTCCTATTCATCCCAGTTGTGGGCTCCATTTCTTCTCGAGTTAACATACACATCCATCGAAGTCTCACCTATGGATGGTCAGTTCGACAATGCTCTGCTCTCGAAGACAAGAGAAGAGACGAGGCTGACAAGACACGTGTGGAAAATAAGTGTGATACAATGACGTGACAAATCAAGAGAGGTGGTGTGAGGTGAATTATTACTTGCCCTTTCCTTCCTCCCCTTCTCTCAAATCATCAGCTTCCCCATCGTTCGTCGAAGCATCGCGATTGTCACTAACTGGCACTTCCATTTCCAGTTTGGCGTCTGAACCAACAGTCTGATCTCGCTGAATCACAAAGCAATCTCGGAATTCTGGGCTGTCTGTCTCCCACTTCACTTCGACATTTGGATCGGCCAGCCGCGCGTCGTCCAGAGCAGAAGGCACGCTGAACAGGAGGTCAGCGATCGACACCACTCCCGCGTTGCAAGGCAGACTCACTCTTGATCTGTACTTTCCGAATTTCCATTTGTGGCGGGATTGGGCGGAGTCTGGGAACACAACTGTCTGCTTCACGAAGTGTTCCACGAGGTGCGGTCGGACAATCCAGACGAAGAACACATCCACCACCACTCCAGGCTGAGCCTCCGCATGCTGATTCTCCAGCAGTGTCTTCAGTCGCTCGATCAGCTTAAAGTTCAATTCTTTCTGCCAGTCATTCACAGTGTTTTGGAACGCCATCAGCTTGATTCGCCCTTCATCATCAAAAAAGATGAACGAATCGATTCCTTTCCAATTGGTGCTTTCTTTGTGTCTTTGTGGATCCCACGGTGCCTCGTAGTAAAGAACATTGCTCGCAATGACCTCAAGTTCACCCAATTCAGACGATTCCAACGCACAACGCTCAATCACAGGCAATGTGCACTGGAACGAATGGAAGCGGTCTGGCGCGGCTGAGAACACAGTGAACTTGGCATGAGAACGAAACAACTCTGGGTTCACGTCATTTTTCAAGAGAGAGTATCGCATCTTTTTGATTGATCGTTCCATTCCAGTTTCCTTGAAGTCTTTTGCTTTGATCCGCGTGAGGGCTGTCAGCAAGTGAGTAGCAAATTCACTCACAGGCATAAGTGTGAAGTGGGGGGCTGTCAAGGAACCGAGAACAAGATTCGCTGTGTCGCCCTCGAGCGTGATCCCGCCTCGACCAAACACTTCGCTCATTTTGTCGAAGGTGTCACCCAGGTCGGTGGTGAGAGCGCGAGGACTCAGTCCAAAGACTTCAATCACATTCAAACACACAAACACTCTCTTGTTGGGGAGATGGAGGGTCTTGTTCACTTCGTTTCCTGTTGTTGAGTGTGTGTGTCTTCTCTCGTCTTGAGGAGTCTTCACCTCCAACACTCCATCGTGTCGAAGTCCATCTGGTGATGTGTGGTGTGAGTCTGTCCGGTTTGTTGAAGTGTGGTGTCTTCCGCCTGCAGGATTTGTCATGTCCGACACTGGATCCAGACCAAGCATGTCGTTTGACGTGAATGGTGGGTGTGCAATGTGTGCAGAGGTGTGGTTCCGCTGAAGAGGACGACATTGCATGGCCGAGGCTGTCTCAAGTTCAAGTGTCCCGTGGAATTGATCAGAGCTATGGAAGCCAGGCGAGACGTGAATGCCAGATTCAGTGACGAGGGCAAGCTCGTTTTGTTGGGACGGAGCTGGCTCTTCACATTGATCCGCGTCTGGATTGTGCACTTCGGGTGTGTCCATCTCCCCACTCGAGCCATCTGCTGCATCCTCCTCAAGATAGCCATGTGCACCAAGCAGCCTGACCACCAGCGGATGGAGATTGATGATTCGGCTGGCGTCGACTCGGCGCATCCAGTGCTCCCGTCCGGTCATCCCCAGACACCGCATCATCGTGTAGAACTCCCATTTTGTCCAAAGTGGATACTCATCGTACCACTTCCGAACAAATTTGTCGATTTTGAGGTGTTTCTCGTACTGCACGGGCGATGCTGCATAAACTGTGAAGATGCTTCGCATGTGTTTGTTTGCGAACGGATCGACATGGTCGACAATGCGGATTATGTGGTGGAAATCCTCCCTGTACCAAGCTTCTGGAAATGAGGAGAAGGTGCTTCGAACTCTGATTGGGTTATGCCGATTCGATTTATCAACAAGAATCGTGATTACTGGCATATCCGGGATGACATAGAGAATCGCCTGAAGAGCATGGAAAACGAGAAAAGAACAAACCGCTTTCTCCAAGTTCATCAGACAGTGGATCAGATACAACAGCATCTGCGACTTCCCCGTTCCTGACTGCCCCTTCACAAACACACCCTGAAAACATATGTCTTCCATGAGGTTCGTATCGAGAAGTTGGTTCATTTTCGAGACATCCGTATGCCAACGAGTAATCCACTCTGGAGTCTCCACGATCGATCTCCGCAGTTCTTCGTCATCGCCAATGGTGGGGGGAGGGGTCCCGCCGGTGTAGCAGCGCTGGCGGAGAATGGTCAGTTCGTCCAGCGTGAACGTCTCCCCTGTTGCACTCCTCCAAAAATGCGCAATCACTCCCATCTGAAATTCTTCCCAGCAATCTCGGATGTACATTTTCTTTCGATCTCTGAACTTTGAGTCAACTGTTGGGAGGGTGATCACGCTGTCTTCTACCTTCGTGTAGAACAGGTCATACACACTCCCCATCAGGTGTACACGGTCCGTCAGTTCTTCCTCAGTTTCATCAGCAAAGAGAGTCGGGTCCTCAAGAAGGATTCGGGGAATAGCGACAACGTGCATCGGTTTGAGATTGCCATCTTTCTCAACAGGCCAATAGTTTCTCAAGTCCTGCATCGTCACTGAGGGATCGTATTGAGACCCAGAGTATCCAACCAAGTCTATCCACTTCTGATTTTGGGCATCGAGCGCAGGGTCGGGATTGTCTTCTCCGTGAAGATCACCTGTTGCGTTGAGTGGAGGTATAGTACGCGGGAATTGAAGAGTAATGTACACGTGTGTATCTTCGAGTGTTTCGGCCAGTTTTCTGTACAAAAAGATGATGTTGCGTGTTTCATCAATTTCGACTTCTTTTCGTTCATCGAAAGAGTCGGGTAGGTCTAGACTCAGATCTGGAAAAGTCTACACGCAGATCTGCAGATCGGTCTAGGCGCAGATCTGTTGGTCTACACGCAGATCTGTCATTTTCTCGTTCATTTCGACTAAAACACTTTATTAATCAATGAATTCGATGTGAAATGTGAAGTTAGTGTCGATACTCTCGCTTTTTTAGGAATATAAGTCGGAGTTGACTTCTGAGTTGATCTCACCCACGGAGAAGTGTAAAATCGTTCAAAGAGCTTATGAAGAGCTTATTCGTCAAGTAAACAGTGATGATCTCGCTCACCGTTTGATTCTTCTCTCTATTTCGATTTCTATATCATTCACTTTCCTCAGTCTGTTTTGTTTCTTGATCACGATCGTGATCGCAGCATCAAGTGAATTTGACGCTCGCACACGGGTCACCGTTTCCCTGCTCACTCAATGTTTGTTGATATTCTCTTTCTCTCACGTTTATCTCTTGAACATCTTCTTGGGTGACTTCAAATCTGATACAGACGAAAAATAGAGCTCTAAAGGGACCACATGTTGAATCCGAGTTCTCTGTTTACAGTTTTCAACACTTGAGCAACTGAAAAAAGGAACCACCATCCATAACAGCCTCTGAACTCCTCGATCCAACTCTCGAAGACACCATCGAATACGAATGCTGTAATGGCTTCTACTCATATATCAGACACACATAATGATCATAACATCAAAATTTTTACGTTTTCATCCGATTCAAAACCGAAACGCATTCAGAGCGCAAATACTTCACTCTCGCACTCACCTCCCTCTCAAAACAAAGAAACACGATCAAAATCACCAAAAGGATATTCTATTCGTCACAATACACTCTTTGCCCAACTTCTTTCTCTTCCATTCTGCCAACATCATCCTTCTCACTCATTCCAATCAGACTTTTACCGTGCGACATCTACGGCTGACTCCAATGAGTCTCAACCAACAGCACAGCTCGACAAAACCGAACCACGCAAAACTCTGTGGATTGGGAAGCTTGATTTGGAATGGAATTGACAAAGTCTGAAACTTTTCTTCTGCAGGTTCGGAAAGAAAGAAAGAAGTCGTACGATCACGAAACATATCCACGTCGTCCTTCTGATACGGGATGACGCTGTGGAATCCTTCTTCAGTCTGGTCAAAGTGCGCTCTGGCATACGTCAACACAGCATCCCGCGAAGAAGCTGAATCTCGCTCGACGCATCTTCGGAAGCAGCGAGAAATCAACCACGCCAGCCGCATCGTCTGCTTGAGACAGCTCTTGTGAATCCCAGGCCGACCGAGCGGGGGCACTCCTCTTCAGAATCCAGCCAACGTTCGCAGTTCGGATCGCTGCGGACGTCATTATCGTCTGATCTCCGCTCACCTCGTCACACTCAGCCCTCTCGAATTGTGAACCAACTCCCTCCTGCAGTTCAGCGCAACCTGATCATGTCAGATTTTTTACACATGATGGCTTGTTGTTGTCCAAACGTTCCATGGCGTCTCTCACTCATCTTCGTCATCGCTCCAGAACAATCTCGTCTTCCACACTCTCACATCAACAACCACTCGTTCAACGTCTCCACGTAGAAGGACAGGCCAATCTAGAGAAAGTGTTGATGAACATGTCGCCAGATCTCTTCACATCACGCGGCCTTCTTTTGTATTGCGAGGGAGAATTCAATGCGTGGAAGAACGGACTTGAACATCTTCTCCAACCGTCTTTCGACGCCTTCGGTCTTCTTTCTCTCGTCCACAACAACGACATTCTGTTTGGGGAGTGGCTGTGTCACCTGCAGGGAGGGATTTTTGAGGTCCTGCTGAAATGGACAACACAACGCTTTGATTCATTCAAAGTCATTCGATTCGAGCAGATGCAGAACAAGGCTCAACAATCAAAGAGTTTGGAGAATCGAAAGAAGAAGATCGTTTCCTGTGTTTGGTGTCGGCGGAGTCCAGCGATTCATCATGAATGGACGACTCCAACTCCACCGCATCAGACACCTGCTCCCTCTGAAGCATTCACCGTCGTTCGCTCAGCATCTCTTCTCCGACAATCCGTTCATCTTCGGTCGAATCAAGTTCCAAAAGACTGTCGAAAGAAGGCATCTCGACCACCGAGCTTGTCCTGGTTGACGACTGCTTCCTCGAAGGCGTGGAGTTCGTCTCTCTCCCAACCAACCATCGCGTGACTGTCCGCCCGAAAAGACTGGACTGAGGGCAAGCTGACCTCGTTCGACTAACTCTCCCTTCTCAACCACGCTGCTGGCTGCACCTCTCTCGACCTCAACCAACACCCTGTCTTTCCGTATGTTCTCCGAAAGCATTCCATTCAATCGCTCGATCTCACAGACACTCGTTCGTTCCGAGATCTCTCTCATCCACTCGTATCTCGCCACGAATCAGCCACCACTCTCCGGCAGCTCTGTACGTCATCTCGAAACTCACCCCCGCACATCATTCTGACCTGGAAGAATGAAAGGTGTGTTGGAAATGATTCACACACAAACGGCAGAAGTGTGGCTGGGCGAGTATTCTGAGACCCAGTTCTTCCAACCAACTCCTCCTCCCCTTCATCTGTAAGTGGAGTTTCAGTCTCCGGATCAGCTGCGACTGGGAAGAGTGTGTTCAGACAAAGACCAATCTCGGACTGGTTGGTCCCGTCGACTCCTTAGCATCGGAAGATCTTAGAAGACTCCCACATCCATCAGGATCGATCACAACGCCATTCTCCTTCCTTCAGTTCTTCCTCACCACATTTCGTCACAACACCATGTCGTATCGAGCAGTTATTCGTTGTGTCGTTGAATAGGCTTTGATCAACCCAGGATCCATTGGTCAGATCTAAACATCGAATGGGATAATGTAGTGAAGTGGTTTAAACAGTCAAAAAACATGATATGGTGTCTGGATTTAGGTTGTAGAAGAATAAAATGTGAGAATAAGTCGAAAACAACACGAATAGTAACAGATCTGCGTGTAGACTTTCAGATCTGCGCCTAGACGGATCTGCAGATCTGCGCCTAGACTTTTTCAGATCTGAGCCTAGACTTACCCGAAAGAGTCCCTCGCCTCATAGCCATCCATCCATCCGAAATTGATATTAGGGTCTGCGATAAGCTGATAGGGGATCATGAAAGTGTCTGATTGCATGTTGAAGAGTGGTGAACTGGAGAAATTGAAGTGCCTGCAGGGTGAGCCAAATGTAACCTTCTCCCCACAATTGTGTTTTCTTGCCATCATTTCGAAAACAACCAACAAATTAAGATCATTGTCACTATATTGTTTACTCACCACCTCATTCACTGATTTCTTTCTTATCGAGGACAGTACAGTATGCGAATGATGGCAAAACATTCGCCAACCCCCAATTCTGACAATAGACGAACGAGAATTCCATTGAGATGTAATGATCACTCTCTTAACATTTCACGTCTTGAGACTCTCTTTTCTCACTTTTTTCAAAACTGACTTTGATCAGCCCTCAGAACAGGTAACTTTTGACTCACCCTGTATTTGGGACACGATTCACCAGAAAAGAGAGATGTGCTTCAAGAAAGATCTCTTCAGACTGTATCCCTCATTTTCTCCTCATTCCCATTTTCATCTGATTGGTCTAGAATACTCACCATTCGTGAACTAGAATCCGAAAGATCCCATCACAGTTGATTCTGTTGCCCAAGCATTTATCTCGCTTGTTTCGATGGTCAGAGATGCCAGTGACACTTCCTTTATCGGGTAATGCAACAAAGATTCCTTGATCTTGAGGGATCGTCTCGAAGAAAAGGACAACGCCACACAAGTCTACCACGATTGGAAATTCAGACAGAAGAAATCAAGAGTGTGTCTTCCTTGCAACTCGGGAGTGGTGTCGGTCGCTGACCTCTCGTTCGACCTGCTTTCTCCACTGGACGAAATGCGACTTACCGTTCCGTTTTTGATGTGGAGGAAGAACAATCAAGGCTTCCAAGACTATTTTGTGATGAAACTGGATCTAGCACTCGGTCCAGACACCAAACTCGAAATAGAAGTGCAAGTTGGCGACAATCGCGACGCATTGACGAACGATGGTGAATCATGTGATTTGAGAAAAGGGGATGTAGATGAAGCTGGTGAAGACATTCTGCCACCGAAGGACGTCTCGAAAGAAAGGGCAAGTGATAATTCACCTCACAACACCCAGTCACGGACAAAAGTAAGTGGCCACCCCTTCCTGCATTTATGGCCAGATGTTCTGTCACACTTTTTTCGTAAACACTTCACCCCTTTGAAAGACAGTCATTTTTCAAATATAATACCAATATAGTGTGGTGAAGTGAAAATCAAGATGGTTGACTGAGGTCCCTCCCAGGGCACTTCCGATTGCGGCCATCACAAACTGTCTCCTCCTCCAAGGAGAGAAGATGTGACCAGTAGAGTAATCTCCTCCAGTGATACTTGTCGGCTTCCACTCCTTGTTGACATACCGTTCGGACTTTGGCGAAAAAGTGTGTTTTCTATCTTCTTTATCTCTCTTCAGTTGCCATTGTAACTCTTCCAAACGCTCTATCAGACGAGGATAAAGTTGATTCTTTATTCGCCTCGAGTACTATGACATGCTGTAGTGACAACGAGATTTTGAGAATGACACCAGAGTTCGTACACACAACATGTGTCAGTATTCAGTCGAATGAGGACAGAATAAGTATTGTCATGACAAAGTAAAGTGGTTGAAAGAGTTACAATGGCAACTGAAGAGAGATAAAGAAGATAGAAAACACACTTTTTCGCCAAAGTCCGAACGGTATGTCAACAAGGAGTGGAAGCCGACAAGTATCACTGGAGGAGATTACTCTACTGGTCACATCTTCTCTCCTTGGAGGAGGAGACAGTTTGTGATGGCCGCAATCGGAAGTGCCCTGGGAGGGACCTCAGTCAACCATCTTGATTTTCACTTCACCACACTATATTGGTATTATATTTGAAAAATGACTGTCTTTCAAAGGGGTGAAGTGTTTACGAAAAAAGTGTGACAGAACATCTGGCCATAAATGCAGGAAGGGGTGGCCACTTACTTTTGTCCGTGACTGACCTTTCTTGAATTGTCACATCATTGTATCACACTTATTTTCCACAAGTGTTTTGTTAGCCATATCTCTTCGTTCGTCACGCACTAAGTGGAATGTATTTGAGAGTATTCAGCTGATAAGATGGTCTTGGAGTAGAATGGCGTCAAGATCGGCGAAATCGAGAAATGACAGCATTTCTTGACGATTGGAGAATGCAACAGACGAAAGATTTATCCAAGGGAACAGTCGGAGCACATCTCAACGTTTATTGTGGGCTTTCCTCGAAATGCCTGATTAGTGAAGTGACAAAGAAATGATTGAATTCTTGGCAGATCTTATCGTTCAATAGCATTCATCTTCGATCGCACAAATCCTGAGATTGCTAGAATGAATCGAACAATCGAGGAGTCGCCTTGTGTGTTGATGTCGTATTTCATCACCTGTTCAAACGAGTCTTCAAGTCCTTCCGCCAGGAGCGCTTCGATCAGCCTTTTTGAAGATTGTCCTCCTCGTGAGCCGTGCATATTCATGTTTGAGAGCAATGAGTCGAGTTCTGGGCAATAAAGGTATCTTTTATCGACGAATTCGATTGTCGACACGAAACTTGGAATTGTCATGAGAAGTCGGTGGGAGAGCACAAAATCCAATGTCGGAATGTGGGACAAACCGATTACAAGAAGAGTGGACAAAAGTTTCAAGAACGATGTTAAGAGCTTTCCAGTGAGGGCGTGTCGGTTCTGTCGAAGAAAGTTCAGGTATGTCGTGCAAGGAACAACAACAAGCTGAAATACGAGATTGTGGCGGTTTTCCTGCATGAATCTGAATGGAGGGGACGGCCAGGTGTGTCTTTCGAACTGGGCGAAGCTGAGACACATTTTGATGTGTTCAATGAGCCTCACGTGAAGCGCAAAATGCGAAGCAATGGGGAGAGCCTGTGGGTCAATGGCGGACAGTATTCGGAGGACATACCGATCTTTCAGAATCTGCAATCGCTGAGAGGAGAAGAGTCCATTAAAGATGTGTGTGGAGAATGATAGAGCAGCCTCAACGATTCTCGTGTGTGGCAAAGATAAGATCTTCACAAAATCGTCAATCAATCGAGCACATTTTCCGAATTCATTGGGAACAAGTGCGTTCAGTTTCTTTTGCTCGTCGTCCTCTTTGCGCCAATACGAAGAATTTCTGGTCAAGAAATGGACTGCTTTATCTTGGAGGGTATCATCCAATGGATAATGCGCCTTTGTAAGTGACACAAGAGAGTAATACAACTTCACTTTTTGGTCCAAAGAAGAGCCCTGTTGTTGAGAGTATTCTATCCAGAGAGACACGCAACCTGGGTCGACTGGAAGAATTTCGGCAGCTGCATGAGATGTGTGAATCTCAGATCTTGTTTGGATTACACGGGCAGGTATTGACATTCTAATCGCGGGAGATCATCCCATGCTTCAATTCGTCTCGCAACTCCTGCACTGTCGCCATGCCATACCAAACATGTTGCTTCATGATTCGGAACCGCAGCTGTTCCACAAACACAGAAAGACTCGAAACAGATCACTAAATTCCGTTTTCAGGAAGGTTCAGGATCAGTTTAAGCCCATCTTGGCTTTCCCGTGTTTGTAAAGATTAATTATGTCCATCTGCCCTTTGTCTCTCATTATCGCATACTTAACTTCGTTTGCAGGAGACCCGCACATCTTCACTCACTTCTCGAATCGACGACAATTCCGTTGTTATTTCTGGCTACATCGCGGAAATGTGGAACGATTCCAACAAGGAAAGCGCGGCAAATGCTGTCTTGGTGATGGAACAGCACGAAATCATCTGAGACTGGAGATGCTGAGGGACTTGTGGCGATGTGATGTCGATGTCTCATTTTGGTGGGAGAGCAGAATCATGTGCTTCATGAAAACGCAGTGTTAGACACCAATCAACCGAAATGACGTTGTGCCGATGGGTTGGTGGAGAAGCGCCATGCCCCTGTTCGTTCCGAACTCCACTTTTGTTATTCTTGTCATCCATTCACGCATGCTGCATCAAGTGAGCAGATCAATCGTGCACCACCTCAAAAAGGGAGGGTCGAGAGAGTGTGTGGAACGATGGAGAGTGTAATGACTGGACATCGCTGACGATTGAGGCTGAGAAAGTTGGAATGCTTGGAGGGGCATCGATAACTGATCACGGTTCTGTGGAAGAACACAAGAAGCATTCTGAGTGATTGCCCGCTTTCAGTTCTTATTCCCATTTGATTTTTTCCATTTCTGGTGCAATTGGAGTTCGTTGTGTTTGTCGAATGATTCTGTCGATTCGACATGATATTTCTTGGCCATAAGTGGAGAACTGAAAAGAGAAAGAAGAATAAGGATCACACTCCGATTCTGACAGATGGGGGAAGACCAGACAAGAAAGAGCGGCCACTTTCCCCATTCACAAAGAATTGGACTGTTCGAGGATTTGAGTCCATGTCCACCTCCATCCGCACACAATCTCCTTCCTTCAAAAAGAAGTGGCAGATCGTGCTGTTCGATATGTGTTGTGTGGATGGAGTGTTGTGGTAGATGTTTCCAGTCGACGAGTTGAGTGAGATTGAATCTGGAGAGATGAAAATGAAGGAGATAAACCCTTAACATCCGATCCAAGGAGTTCATCCATTTTGGGGACAGGAGCTGTTGAGTCGAGGAGACCAATTCTGATGAAACCTGACAACGATGAAGGAGAAAATTGACAAACTACTGCGGCGAGACAGATTGAGAATCGTCAGAGTCACTGACACAATCCCGTTGTCGATCGGATCTCGAAGAAATGTTGAGCTGTGGCGAGCAGATCCACGGAAAAGGAGATCAACATCCGAACGAGTGAGAGTGGTGCCATTAGTGATGAAATGGGATGGGTTGGTGAATAGGAGAGGCGGAAGAGTGACAAGAGGGGCAGGGATTGGAGTATCTACTACAGAGCCCGATTCTGTCAATGCGTCTGGAATTGACGATGAGGAGTGGTTGATCAATCTCTCTGAATCGACAGACGACACACGATGGATATTATATTCAGAGCCATTACATGAGAGCGTCATGGATTCAGATTGATGATACAATGACGATCGCGCCCATCTGATTCCATCTGATGTCCAAAGTGGGCTCGATTACTTCTCTAGTCCATAGAAGAAGAGCAGATCTCACGTGAAAGAACAGAAGATGAATCATGAAGTTTGATTGTGTTTTGAGCAAGAAATTATCGAAAGACGTGAAAATGAACAGAATGAATCGATGTAGCTCTTCTAAATTCTGCCTTTCCAATGGTTCCTCGTTTTCAGTGGTATTATCATCACAATCTTCATTTCTGATCTGCGAGGTACAGACATCCAGCTTCATTTCGACATCAGACGGTCGAATCCATTTCTGTCCGAAGAGTCGACTGTCGCGTGTTTGTGTGCTTCTTCCCGCTTTGTGTGCATCCTCTGCATCATTCGAGGAGAGTGGAGTCGTCGAGTGGTTGGTTGGGTGGAGTGAAGAAGATGAGTTCGTATCGGCTGGTGTCGTTCATTGCTTGTCATCTCTGTTGGGCACAACGAAGAAGAGTGGCTGAGCAAGCGCTGATTCAACTGCACACTTCTGTGAATCTCTCGACGAGTCCAGGTGCGACGGTTCGATTGTTGGTTGTGTTCGTTCATTGCTGCCTATCTGCGGATGCAAAAAGATCAGCATTCGAATGGAGTGACATTTTGAGAGTGAGACATTGTGCTGAAACCGTCGACAGGTCAAAGACGCGAAGATGGGATGTCGTCGATGGAGTGGCTGTTCGAGAGTTGTTCCGAAAGATCGAAATCTGAAATGCTGGCAGATATTTGCGAAAAGGACCAAAATATGAAGAAGATCCGCACGAGATGCCCGAACAGGGAGAGAGAACAGTGTTTCAGACAGGTCGATATTCGATGGTTCGTCGTTGTTTTACTCAAGATCGGTACAGTTCACTCCAAAAAGGTTGGACAACGAGATCGCAAACTCCACGGCATATCCTCCGCTGTCTCCTTCCTTGTCGGTTGTCATCAGCTGCTCCAGCACATCCGAGAATCCCTCCATCGGTAGCAAGCGAGAAATGACAATCCCCGACTGACGAACACTCCCACCCTGCCTGTCCCATTCTGACTGCACAACAATCACATCATCCAGAAAAGACTCAATCGTCGGGTCGAATGAGCAAAATGTGAGGAAGCTCGGTATCGAGAGAACGATGGGCAGGGTTCGGATGAAATCCATCGTCGGCACGTGATAGGGAGAGATGTGGAGGATCTGAGTCAGAAAAGACATGAATTGATTCGATAGAGCCTCTGTGGAGATGGACAGGCGGTTGAGACAGATGTGGCGAATGAATTCTTCCGATGGCACGAGTATGTGTTGCAGAACTGCTTCATGAACAGCTTGTCTGTTCAAATGATGTTCAGCTTCGAGTTTGGCAAGAGTATGCAAAGAGGCAAGACTGAGCAATTGAATGAGGAGACCAGCGACAAAGAGGATGAGATCTTGACCATCCGCAAAGGAGAGAGACCGGACATTGATCGCTGAGAGGAGATGAGGGACCAGATTGAGGTGGACGAGGGATAGACGCTGTTTTGGGGAGGTTTGGCGGATCAGAGTGGTGACCATCCTCAGCATCGATGTAATGATTGTTTGATTCGCTGACGAGGCGAGCACAACCATTGAAGACACAAACTCCTTCGTAGACTCATCGGCAGACAATGGGACCAGGCCAAGGATGAAATCGTCAAGGCTTCGATTGAATGTCTTCCTGATTGTTTCAATAAGGTTCGCTGCTTTCTTTGAACTCTCATCATCAAATCGATGACCATCCTTGATCATTTGCACCAGAGATCGAAATATCGTCAACAACTCGCGAGGTGAGTTTTGTTGTTTTTCATCCCAATTGGTGAAGGCTGAATGATCTAGAAAGAATGAAGAGCTATGGGAGACACACAGGACTGATTAGGTTTAAATGAGATTATTTTGGCTGAAGTTAGGTCACTCATTAAGGACGTCAACATGAAATGTCAATAAGTATGGGTGAGCGAAAAAGAAAAGCTTGCTCGTCCTTCACTCTTCCACACTCTCCCCTTTTCGTCATTATATCGAGCGCATTCTGTGCTGTTAAAAACCCTCCGAACACTCTTTCTCGCTCCCCTGTCTCGTTCTCTTGATTCGTTTTGGTCCACAAAAGTGTATCTCACCACGCTCCCCACAAGAGAGTGAGAAACGATGATGATACGCACTGCTGATTGATCTGGAAGTGTCGGGAGGCAGATGGAGGGATTGCAGAGAGACGAGGGGCGAGAAAGGCAGTCTTCAGATTTCCTCGCTTTGAAGAGACGACAGAGGGACAATTCGACTGAATGAGCTCAAACATCGACATAAAAAGACATGTCAGTTGAGATGGTTTATGAAATGTTGTGGTCTGGACTGTTCCGAATTTGTATGTGTCGACCGTTGACTGTTGCGTGTTTGTGGTTTCGAGGGCTGGATCTGTCCATTCTGTCTTTGTGTTTGATTGTTGCATGCTTCACTTCGTTTGGACGAGGTTTGTGATTCTTCACGGACGATACTCAGAACAGTCGAGTGACATCGTCAGGAGGGCAGAGTTGAGAGAGGAAAGGACGAATGGAGCAGTCAGAATGTACATCCGTGTCCGGTTTTCATTTCCACATGATTTCTCTCATTTCTGGGGTGAAAAGCGTTGGACTCTGCTGTTTGGAGATTCTGTCGATTCTGAATGATGTTCCTTGACCAGAAACAGAGAACTGAGAAGGTAAAGAAGAACGGTGTGCACACGCCGATTCTGACAGATTGTGGAAGACCAGAAACGAAACAGCGGCCACTTTCTCCATTCACAAAGAATTGGACTGTTCGAAGTGTCGATTCCATGTCCACCTCCATCCGCACACAATCCCCTTCCTTCAAAAAGAAGTGGCAGGATTCAATTTTCCAGTTATACCCCAAGGACTGCGTTTTGCGACAGAGATAACCAGTCGATGAAATGAGTGAGAGAGAATCTGAAGATATGAAATTGAGGGAAACACACTATTCACGCCAAAACCAAGCATTTCACCGAGTTTGGGGATGGGAGCAGTTGAGTCGAGAAGACCAATTCTGAGATCTCCGAAAGAACATGACGATGGAGAAGACAAAAGACAAACGCCCGACGATGGGAAGAGAGAGGAGTGTGATGGTGATTGTGACAATTCCTGTCGTGATCGGTTCCTCAATGAGAGCTGTGGAAGAACTAGCGAATCCACTTTCATCTTCAGTAACCATGGAACGAGTAAGAGTTGTGTATTTGATGATGAAATGGGATCTGTCTGTGAATAGAGGAGGTGGGAGAGTGACAAGAGGTGCGGGGATCGGAATTGAGACATCACATCTCGATTCTTTCAGCAAGTGCTGATTTGAGAATGAGGAGAGGTTAACCTGGCCAGTTGGATCGACAAACGATACACAATGGATGCTATACTTACTAGAAGTCGGGTGGAGTGTCATACAGTTCAAGTGGTGATGGAATGCCGATCTGAGTGTCTTGGACAGAGGGTCGGATCTTTTGGAACTCTCTCTTTTCATCGAGGTTACTATCATAGTCGTTCCCTCCCATTGATGTCATCGTCTACTTTCGATGATGGTCCACCCAACACCCCTGATGTTATCCTGTTTGACATTTCCCACTTCATTCTCAACTTTGTCAATTCCAGAACTCATTTCCATGTTCTTTTCTCAGTTCACGACAAAATTGTGGGAGAGACCGCACGGAATCGCGCAATTAACTTCGGTCTTCAAGACTCTTCAATTCGGTCGCTGTGCTGGCGTTTCTTTTTTGGTGTCATCTCTGGTCCTCCAGGACATGAGTGGATCGCACAGATCACGAAGCAACGATTATGGTACACAAAGCGGAGAAAGGAAGTGATCGTGGAAGCAAGCCAACTTGAAGACGAGAGCAGATCCGATGCTCACCCTCTGACGATGGACACAGACTCTGTTTGGTGCCAGTTCTTCCAAAATCAGGAACTTGAGAAACAAATTCTGATGGACGTGAATCGTTTATTCCCTGAAATGGAATTCTTCCGGGATCCCGAAGTGATCTTGACCCTCAAACAGATCCTACTCGTTTGGACCAGGACGCATCCAGAACTGGGCTATAAGCAAGGCCTGCACGAGCTATTGGCTGTCGTCTTCTTTGTTTTCAAGACAGACTCTCTCCCCGCCATGGACAACCCTTACCCCCCTCACTCCCTCGACCACTCCGACTTCGACGTCATTCAGTCCATTCTGAACGAGAACTGGACGGAGCCCGACGTGTACGCTGTGTTTGATGCTCTTGTTAGTGCTCTGAAGCCTTGGTACTTCGAGCCCCGCAAAGATGAGGACAAGCGACTGCGCGATCTCATCCCACAATACGACGCGAGCGGGAGAGAGATTCCGGCGGGTCGGCACATGACACAGGTGGAGATTGAAGCGTCCCACATTCTGAACAAGCTGAACAAGGTGGATCCTGGCCTGCACACCCTTCTCGCCAATGTTGGCATCTCACCACACATCTTCCTTCTGAAATGGTGCCGTCTCTTGTTTTTGGACGTTTTTCCATTTTTTGAGTGTTTGAGGCTTTGGGACGCGCTGTTCTCGCTCGACCCGTTTCCGTCGTTGATGGATTGGATATGTGTAAGCATGATCCGATCCAAGCGGGATGCGATTGAGCACGGCGACGAGCACACAGTGATGATGCTGCTGATGAAATGGCAGGAGCACTCCGGACAGAACGTGGACGCGTTTGTATTCGACGGGTTTCGAATGTGCTGTCCTGGCCGCTCGCTCCCCTCGTTTGCCATTTTGGACGAAGCCAAAGGAAGTGAGGAAGCGACGGAGGAGGAAGAGAACGACATCGAGATCGACGGTGTTGTGATCGACTCGAATTCCCAATCGCCCTTCCCGTCCTCGTCTCCCCGCGACAGAAAACGCCACCCTCTCAGCCAATCCACCAACGCCCAAACAGAACGAAAGGCGCTTCGGGAGTTGAGTGTGGGCGGCGGGTTTGGGAAAGCGTCGTCGAGCAGCTCCAACCAAGCCCATCACTCCTTCCCGCCCTTAATGTCCGCAGACACCGCTTCTCAGGCACCGACATGGATCCCCACACGCGTTACAACAACTTCACAATCGTCGGAACATTCAGGGCAGACTAAATCGGAAACTCGACCTGATCGAAATCCCCCTGTTGCCCCACTCCCTCGTGTGACCAGCAAGCCTGTTTTACTTCGAAAAGTGGAAGAAACCGAGCCATCCGTTGCACCAAAAATGAAATCAGGGGTAGGCACAGCTCAGAAGTTCATTGAAAAGGTGACGACGTCACTCGCGCTCGACGTGCGGCATCCAGCCATCATGGCGATGGAGGAAGACATTCTGGCGCGGGAGGAGCGGACGAGGAGGCTGGGGTTGGAGCTGGGTGCGTTGGGAGGGGTGATGCGGGTGTGGGAAGAAGAGGAGGAACGAAAGGCAGAAGCAAAAAGGAAGAGACGAGCGAGTGGAGTGGCCGAGACAGACGAAGAGAAGTCCACTCGAAAGGCGAACGAGCGAGGGAAGGAGAAGGAGCGTCGGGAGTGGATGCGATGGATTGGGGAGTGGTTGGAGAAGAAGGGAAGTGAGTTGTGGGAAGGCGAGACGAGAAGGCAGGAGCGAGAAGAGGAGGAAAGGAAGGCGCAGCAGAACGAGGAGAACGAGTCGAGGAAGATGAAGGTGTGGATGATCGGAAAGGCGAACGGAACAGAAATCGAAACTCCTAAAGAGGAGACCACCAAGAAACGACGACACTCGAAACTCAGTCGGGAGTCACGCAGTCCACGCAGCGACGAGTCCATCCCAATCCCCGCTGTGTCTCCCCTCGACGACCTCCCTCGTCCCGCTCCCGTCCCATCGCCCTCCCCCAGCCCATCCCCCTCTCCCTCGCCGACCTCAAACGAGTCGCCGTTCGATCTGCTGCTGTCGTCGATGTCGAACTTTAGAGCGAGTGCCCGCGACAAAAAGGAGGAAGTGGAGCGAGTGCTGAGTTCGGGGATCAGTGAGATTTTGAGTGTGAAGATCGAGAAGAGGAAGGACGAGGCCGAGCTGCGGAAGATGAGCGAGGAGCGGCGGCGCAGAGAGGAAGCCAGGTCGGACAGCGAAACAATGGCCCAGCTGTTCCCATCCTCGTACACCCTCTCCACACTTCTCAAACGAACAGCCAGCGCTCCAAACACTCTCAACTCGTCCATCTCGTCGTTCCTCGTTGCTGCTGCGAGCACTCAGCCGTCGTTCTCGATCAACACGCGGATGGCACTGAGTGAAAGTGGAGAGGGGAGTGCGGACGAGAAGAGCAAGGAAGAGGAAAAGAGGCGGATGCAGACAGAAGCGCTGTTGAACAGACAGGCAAAGGCGAAGACGAGCAAGCCACTGAGTGAGATTGTGGATGTGATGACGAAGGAGGAGCAGGAGGAAGAGGAGAGGATGAGATTGGAGAGGGAAGAAAGGGCGAGGAAGAGAGAGATGGAGAAAAGGGAGGCAGAGGGCAAAAAGAAGGACACGCTGTTTGACGACGACGAACTATGAGGTTTTAATTTGAAGTTTTCACTATGTTTCGTTTCATCTATTTCATTTGCTGTCATTTACCCTGAGCATTTGCGCACATTTCGAAAATTTAAGCACACACACTATGCATCACATGAACACAGCATAACTATATTCCATTTCGCATTTAAATGCATTAAAATGTTGTAATAAGATCAATTTATTGCCTAGAACATTCTCTGACAAAAGGATCACTGTCAGAGATGATCAACCCATTGTTTACTGCCGTTATGTCAGGAAGTGAAAGACAGGTGTATTATTGCGATTATCGAAGAAACGACGATAAAATAAGACAGAATTGAAACACATATAGAAAGTACATCATCCATTCAACACTATTTTCATGTTTTTCATGAAGAGTTCGAACTGGCGAAGGCGTCACGTGGTGAGACGGCGTTGGTAGACGAAAGCCGCGCTCGCCCTGCCTGCGAGACTTGGCCTTGGGGTCGTGATGAGAACAGACAGGGCGTCGGAGGGGGCACTTCCTCATCGACGAGATGGAGTCGATTTGGAGAGATCTGTCCGTCGTGTGTGGATTCGTCGCATGACACAAAAGAAAGGGGCTGGACTCGGGATTGCTCAGCGAGGCAGATGGAAAGGGAGAACGGAATTACACAGAAGAGCGCTTCGAGTCAGCAGCGAGGACGGAAGGAGCGGTGATGAATGACAAGGTCGGTGTGCGAGGCTGGTGCTGCGAAGTGAGAGAGGTGCCGCGTGAAGACCGGCGTGATCAGCTTTGATGTTGCTCAGTGCGAATGTTACATCTGTGGAGAGACGGTCTGGAAGCTTGACGAGCGAGGAGCAGACAGTATGTCGACAAGTCTCAACAGCAAGAACGTCACATCCTAATTCCGACCATCGTGTCTGCGATGGATTCTGCCCTGCGTCAGTTGAATGGTATTCTCGGTCATCCTCGTAACCACTGCAGCTATGATCAGCTCGTTCTGGTTCTTGAATCAGAGTTGGATCGAAGCCTGGTGGAAGGGCTGGATTACAACGTTGCCCTCCTCGTCCAGGAAGCCTGAGGCAGACACGTTCGCCAATGAGCTGGATTGGGAGCTGGTGATGAGGAGGCTGGTGATGGAAGCGCATCGATGTTGACGTCGGCTTCTGAATTTTGCGGGATCGCGTTGAGGATCGGATGCTGTCCTGATTGAACCTGATATCTGTCGGATACTCAGCATAATTGTCGTATATGCTGTCGTTGTTGTCGAAGGCTACGATGGGAGCTTCTTAGTGCTTTTCTGGACTCCGTTTCCCCATTTCGATGTGATCAAAGTTTATGGATCCTGATGTCGTATTTACGAGCAGCATTGTCATTCTGATATCCCAGTCCATCGATGTGATGCCAGTTGCTTCGATGTGGTCATGTTTTGTGCTGAAGTTGAGCCCCCGTTCGGTTGGGAGTGCCTGCTCCTCTATTTAGACTTTGAAAATGACATTCATGGATTGAAGCTTCATGAGCATGAATGATCACTTCTTTGCATCCACGGTTCGTTCGTATTGAGTGACAATCAGAGCAGTGACTTGGTCTTGGTTGGTGAGTCTCCGAACTTCCTGTAAAGTCGAGATAGTTGGATCTATCATGAGAAATGGATGATTACAATGGAGGATGTGTTCGTCGATGTTTCCAACATTCATATCTTGCGGATGGAGGAGTCAGGAATGACATGTGATTTCAGCGAAAGAGTTGGGAGACACTGAAGCGTGGGAAGGTCTGAGACTCGGATATTCTTCCTTCTCAAAAGTCAATAAGAATACTTGGGGAGTGATAATGGTGAAGACAGGATGCGATACGCCTGGATCGAACGGCACATCAAATCACATTGGAGGTTGGCCGGCGACGTCGAATGGATCTGAGTCTTGTGGTTTGTCAGAAATGCCGAATCTCGTTGGGATGGTGCAGAAGTTGGAAGTTCGACTTGTAAATCAACAGTAAAACGGAGAGAAGAGATAATGTGTTGTCGGTACTCATTGTCGAGAGACGAAGCGCCGAGCTGATGTTCATCATCACGTTTCCATTCCCAAATAGACAGTTTTGCTTCTGGGACAGTAGAGACTGTGCAAAAGAACCAACATCACGAGAAAAACGAAGACGAGAGAAAGAGATGAGGGGAATGACAAGGAGAGAGAGAATGATAAGTCAAGAAGATAAATGAGAGGAAACAAAGGGATGAACATACAGTTGGTGCTCTTCGGCATCGCATCGTCTGATTATGACAGCCCGTTTGATCAGAGTCATTTCAAAAGGTACCTATTGCTCAGTATGTCTTAAAAAGAAGAAAAACAATAAAAATTGAGGCAAATAAAGAGAAGAACACACGGTGTGCGTAATAATGCAATTCACTGTCCGATCAGGACAAAAGGTTTGATCAGAGTCCTTTCACACCGTATCGATTGGTGATTAGGTCTTAAAAAAGAGAAGAAACAATAAATAGAGAGGTCAACAGAGAGGGAAGCTTACAGTGTGTGCTCTTCTGCATTTCCTTGCCCGAAGGAGACGGCCAGTTTGATCATTCACTTTTCATTGTCAATCTATCAACAATTAAGTCCCAACTTAGAAAAAAACAATAAAGAGAGAGGTAAAAAGAGAGGGCGACATACAGTGCGAGCATTTCAGCATTTTATTGACCGAACGAGACGGGCAGTTGGATCCATCTCATTCCATCTTCAATCCATCTGTAATTATGTTCGAAAGAAGTGTAAAGTCAAAAAAAGAGAGGTGAACGAAAGCGGGACATACCAATCCTGCACAATAATGTTCTCTGTTTTGGCCCCAATCTGAGAGGGTGATATGAGATATAGAGCACAACAACATGAAGAAAGATGAAAGAGAGTCGAGAAAACACACGATCTTTCGATTGATCGCTTCAGAAGTCATTGTGTTGGATGTGGTGTTTGTGGTGGTTTGTGCATGTTGTTCGATCCTGTGCACTTTGGGCCCATCATTTCTGAATATCAGCACAGAATCTGGAGGATGATCGAATCCATGAATAATGGTGGAAAATCGATTGAAACAAATAATATTTGATCAATTTGGACGAAATTACATTAAAATAATGTCGAATTGTTGGCTAATCATCACCTTTCTCGCCGAAACGAAGGAATATTGGAAAAACGAACTCATCTTTCAATATTTTGTGTAAAGCCTTGACTATTGATCAGACTGGACTCTGAATTCCTCATTTTAGTCTGATTCAAAAGGAAATACACTCCAAGAAGGAGGCTGTTTACCACGAGAAGTGTTATTCTGGTGATCCGTCCCACCGATCGTTTGGTTTACCAAGTGTGCAAGTTGTGCTGACGAACTTTTTGCTCCAGCACACACTGTTCAGGGTGTGTTTGCACGTTTGCTCAGGGTAAGCTGTCATCGTCCATCAATCGGCATCAATGGGTTCTGATCATTCGTCCTTCAAACTATCGATGACATTCTTCAAGAAACTCAAAGAAACTGCATCTACCGTCAAGCATAGTGTTCAAGTTGCTGTGACCAAAACAGAGCAGTTCCAAGAAACCGAGGAATTCAAGAAGAAGGAAGAGGACAATATCGACATGCTCAAACGCTACGAAGAGCTCTGTGATCTCGCCACGAAAATGGTTGACTCGATGACAGCCTCAGCACAAGCTCAGACAGCATATGTACGACTCCCACTTTTCTCACTCTTTTTTCTCTCTCTCTCTGTCCAGTTCAACAAATATCTGGAATATGCCGAAAAGGATCCTTCTATTCCGCGGGACGTTGTCAAAACAAGTGTCTCTTTGCTCCACTTTCACTTCTTCTTTTCCAAACTCTCCTCCGATTCTCCTTTCTTTTCTTCGTCGTTCAGTGGACGCAATGAAATCTTACGTGCAGTATCAGACAGAGCTTGTGTATGGTCATCGTTTTCGGAGAATTATTAATCTTTCTTAACCATACCTCACCTCTTACGATCCTTTTTCTTAATCTTTTATTTTCGCTCATATCTCATCTCTGCCATCTAATTATTTCTCTCCCTCTCTCTCCACACACTCTCTCTTTCTTCCACATCCAACCTGCCTTGGATGCAGCCACACAATCTCGAAAGTGGCAATCCAACCAGACGCCGATTTCTTCAAGTCCCAACTCAAGAAAGCAGAGGTGTGCCCCCTTTGCGATTCACTTCTCCCTTTTTTGTCATTCCCTCCAATTTCTCCCTTTCCCTCATTCACTCTATTTCTCCTCTCTTCCCTTTCTCGTCTCCCAGGCAATGCGTACGCAACTCACCGACGTGCGCCTTGCTCGGGACGCCGCTGGGACAGAGCGTGTGAAGGGGAGCGAGGAGTTCAAGAACGAGAAGGCCGCCGAGAAGTTCCGCAAGCTTGATGAGCAGTACAAAGTGGAGCGGCGGAATCTGATGGAACTGATGGAGTACTGCGAGGTGAAGCGCAACCACGACATAGTGGAGCACTCTGCGCACCTGTTTGAGGCAACAGTGTGTTGTACTGTTCTCTCTCATCGTCCCTTTCTTTTTTTGTATTCAGTTCACCTACCACGCAACGTATTATTCAGACATGGCAACGATCCAGAAGCAGGTGCGGGATGCTCTGGAAGGGCTGAAGCGGCTTCCCCCGCCTCCCGTGCCCTCAGTGGCCGAGGGACTGTCGCCGAGTGGAGAGGGCGCGAAAGAGGCAGCACACCAAGTGGAGCCTGTTGCTGTGCAGAGAGATGAGAAACCAGCGACTCCAACTGCTATGGGTGTTGCCCCAAGTCCACCGGAGGGGCAGCCAGACCCACAAGGTGATCCATCCGATGAATCAGGAAACAGGCGAGAGAGTACCGACGAGACGGAAGTAGCTGATTCTGTGTAATTCCACAATAATTTATTTTTGTCCAGATATTCAAAAAATGTTCTTCAAACCAGAGATCTGAGAGAGTTTTCGAATCTCCAAGTTAGGCGAAAAGATAATTTTGTCAAATGGTTTGTGTTTCAACTACCAATTCGTTCTTTTCTCGTTCCTAATGTTGATGTCTTGCGTCCTCTCATTGAACAAGTCCCCAAATTCTCTCTTCGCATCTTTCCATCACCGAATTCTCATTCTCGATTTCTTCAGATGATATCCCTTGCCCTGCTTCTCTTCCCCCTTTTCCACGCTACCAGTCAAGAAGAAATTGTTCAGATTGTGAACAACGTGAAAGGCGGATTGTGGAAAGCCAAAGTTTACAACAAGACGGAATTCGATGTTGAAGCAGCCATGATGCACATGGACTCCACGATCCTCTCCGAAGAGCCAGTCTTCTCATCCCCTCTTCAATCGACTCCCGAGGTGTTTGATGCGCGCGAACGATGGCCAGAATTCCAAGTGCCGATCCAGATGCAGGCAGCATGCAACGGATGCTGGGCGTTCGCCACCACCGCATCGATGACGTATCGGTTGGGTGTTGCTGGCTGCTATAAAGGGCTCATCTCCCCCCAAGATCTTCTGTCGTGCGACAAGACGAACAAGGCGTGCCAGGGAGGCAATCCCCTCCGAGCAATGCTCTTCGCAGCGAACAACGGAATCGCGTCGGATGACTGTGTGCCGTTTGTGTCGGAATTCGGCCGTGTTCCCCTCTGCCCGTCGAAATGCAAGAACGGAAGTGCGATCGAACGCTACAAATACAAAACACCCTTCCAAGTGGGTGTGAGTGATGTCCAAACATTGTTGATGGAATCTGGCCCTCTCTACGCGCGATTCAACGTGTATGCAGACTTCCTAAATTATGAAGATGGGATTTATGAACACGTCACTGGAAGGCAGCTTGGGTCGCACGCAGTGCTGCTGCTGGGATGGGGGGTCGAAAAGGGTGTGGATTACTGGCTGCTCCAGAATTCGTATTCGGAGGAGTGGGGAGAGAAGGGATATTTCAGAATGAGGCGCGGATCCAACCAGTGTGGGATGGAGAATGCGTTCTATGGCGGAATTGTGGACTGCAATGCGCTGTGATTGCACTGGATATCCGGCTGGGTTTCACTATTCTCTTTCTGTTTCTCATCTCTTTCCATTCCCCCGAGTTTTCAATTAATTCGTCCATCTCGTCCTTCGTTGAGTGTCAAGTTGTTTTATTCAGAATTCCTCATTGCGATTACGGAATGGAATGTCTAATCACTTCATTTTCAACAAATGTCAAATGTTCCATAATTTTGTTTCTCATTTCCTCGAAAGTCGTCGAACACTCATGAAAGGAACTTCAAACCAACTTAGTGGAATGGACAAGAAGCCATGTCGCGAGGTGCGCGTGGCTGTTCAGCATCGCCCTCGATGCAATTTCGAGCCATACCAACGCAAAATTCTGAAGGACTTTGTGGACACAGCTGGCCACACTTCACCGAGCACAGCTGAAAAGGCCCAGTATGCTCATTTTTCTTCCCTCCTTACTTCTCTCTCTTCTTTTTTCAGACTCGCTGCATCGGTATCTCTTTTTCATCTTCTTCATCTGTTTGTTTCTCAAGACCGGACTAACTGTCTCTCAAATCTGTTTCTCTTTTTCTTTTCATCATTTTTCTCGTTCTACACGTTTTCGTAGCAAATTGGTTCGGTCTGTTGCGACTGCGATCGGTTTGGTTCTCCAATCATTTTCTTCTTTCATCATCAAACTCGTTATCCTTTCAGAAACAGCAAAAACAGCCCAAATACATGGCTTCAAGATCAACCGATGCCACGAACATCACCCCAACTTGCCCACAGACTTCTGCTACGACATTTCCTCTATCGGTCCCCCCGCAAGGACACTTCGGCCTCCTCACGCACGTGAGTGAGATTCTGGTGAACAAGGAAATAACTATCCCTCCTCAGCCATCAGAGATACCGCTCTCGTATCAACGTTTGTCCTTCACTTGTTTTCTTCCTCTTTTTCTTTGATTTTTGTTGCTTTCTGTTTGTTATCTTCAGATCCGACACTCAATCCTCCCATATTTCTAAATCTGAGTGCTTCGTCACTCACATTTCCAGTTCTCACCACCGACACCATCCATTCCTTTCCAACTCAACACACTCCACCAACACCAGTCGCAGACGAAATCAGCAGTGCGCCCAACCCATTCGACTCATTTTCAGAAATTACACCGCCCTTACACGCGACTGATGAAGACAGATTGTTATGGATTCTCAGTTTGTCAAACGAAGAGAGGTACCGTGCTGGCTGTGGCTTTGTTCTCTCGTTACTTCTCGAATTTATCGACCTGCGCTACCAAAGCCAGATAGCGCAACAGGAATGCCACGATCCGAACGACCAGCTTCTCCTCCCCACAACAGGCGTGCATCCATAATCCTGAACTTTCTCGTTCTTATTTGTTTTTGTCCACACACACACTCACGTCAGATCCAAACCTTAAATTGTCCTCGTTTTGTGAAAAGTGAGATCAACCCTGACTTTCGTTCTCTTGATTGTTCGCGAAGCAGCAAGTGTCAATTCACACAAATGTCTTTCCATTCGACATTCGTTCTCAACGTGAAGAATCGCATCATCCCATCCATGCGAAATCTCTCCCGAAGAGCCAACGTGCTCACACAAAGTCAAAATCGTTGCGAATCGATGGTGTTCCAATCAAAGGGCCTCCACCGATGAAGAGGAAGTCCAAACAAGGCTCACTTCTCTCTTCACAAAATCGTGCAATTCAAGATGAAGCAAGCTCCGCGAGCAAAGTCACACACGGGAACATGCACACCCTTCGCCAACAAGAATCCATCGCAACACGTCACTCAGCCTCTCCAACGACAGTTTCACATCACCAACCTACTCCTGGATATATCAAGCTTTCCTCTCCCTTCCTGAGCTGGTGTCAGAATGAACCTGTCGCAGCTGATCGTGTTTCGCCACTCTTCGTCTCTCTTGTGTCCCTGGTCAGAGACAACATCCCTTTTGATGACTCGCTTCTTCGAAAAGTGACAAGCTTCTTATCAGTGCTCAAACCTACCAGTAATCTCTCGATCCTCGTCAAGGATTTCAAGAAGAAACCCAGACCGAACAGCACAGACTCCGTCCCACTCTTTATTCATTCGATGGCAGTGCTCTTATCCTCGTCGCATGCTTCAATTATCCGGGACGTTTTCGCTTACCTTCATCGTTACCTCACGTCTTGTTCAGCCCCCATCCAATTAAACCTGTTGAACTCCGACCTCATTTCCATCATCTTCTCGACCCATTGTCTGAAGGATCTCTCTGCCCTCGATGACCAGCTCATTCTGAGACCTAATCCCGATTCTCAAATTGTACTCCCCAACCTCCTCCATCCGAGGAATGATGTTACAGCTTCTTGCTAGTTCCCACGCTGACGGTGAGTCGATCCAAGACTTGATGTTGCATAAAGTGTTGATTCAAATGGAACCATCTCTGGTCCAGATCAGTCCCAATCGTCACCTTTTGTTGTGGGACGAATAATGCTTTGAAATAACGGGATTACTGTCCATTAGCTGCGAAGCAAGTGCATTCTACCAACCAACACTGGAATTCATTTGCTCCTCTCGCATCCCCATCGTCATCCAGCCACTTCTGACCGAAGTGGAAAATGAAGACGCGCTTCAGCACTTTCTCCTGACTTTTGCGTTATTCATGAACAAATGGAAGACAGACGGAGCGGAAATAATGCACAGAGGGAAGAACTTACAGCAGATGCTCGAACGCGAAGGTTTCAGAGATGGCCTAGAACAAACACGACTTCAGCACCAATCGACGATAAAAGGCAAATTTCTGAGGTGGCATTCTTTCGAGATTATGGGACACTTGGGAATGAACTTTCCTCAGCCGCGATAAACCAGATCTGAAACCACAATCTTACTCTCGTTGTCCTCCTCTGATTTCACACCAAGTTGCTCCAACGAAAGTGAACTCTGATCGTGCAATCCATCATTCTTCATTTCACGAACATACAGCTGTGTTCGTCGCTTGTGTTCATTCATCACTTTGAAGTCGTTTTCTTCTTCCTTGTCATTGATTTCGGATTTCTTTGTTCGCTCGCACCTTGTTGTGCACTTCAAGCTTTTCAGTCGATTCCTGGATCCTCCCCATCCACCCTTCCTTGTTGATGGCGATCGCGTCTTCGAGTGGTCGCGCATCCCCTTCTGCGGATGAGCACAACCCACACGAATTGCATGTCGATTGGTTTCATCGAAGCCATCCACGCCACGTTGAGTCTGTCAAACCTGAGTTCATCCTACTTCTGCCCAAAATGAGTCGGACACACTCCGGCCGAGATTTTTGGACGAATGTGAACCGAATGAAATGAGAACTTGGATGGGCTGATTATTCCTTTTGTTTTGATTCTTTTGCTGTTATCTTTTTGTCTCTAAGCCTCATCAAAATATCACATTCCGCGTCACAACACCATTTCGTCTCAAAATCGCGATATGAAGAGATATTTTGAATGTATCGAACAGATTGTTTGTCATACAGGGTGTCCCATTAATCTTGGAAAATTGACTTCTTGGAATCAACTTCATGTTTTAAGATTCTTCATTTTTCTCACATAATCCTCTGAGCAACTGTCACTGTGAAAATGAACATGAAGAGTATTGGTTCAATGTGAAGTGAGAACAGAACGATCCAAAAACATGAAATTTTCCCCAACAATTATTCTGAATGATATGGGCAGCTTGGTTAAACCACATAACTTTCGGGCAGTGAGAAGCAAGATACTGAAGATGTATGGCATGGAGAGCGTTTGGCAAATGGCGAGCTGGTCCACGAGAGCGAACTTGAAACCATCCATATCATGAAAAGTGGAGACAAATAACAACGGCAAGGCTGTCCAGTGAAGAGAAAACAGTCTGAATGAATGTATTTTTGAAGTAGAAAGGAAGATGACGATACCTGTCAATTCTGGAAGTGACGTCCAAAACGAGGATGTGAGATATCCAAAAATCGACGTCATCTCACGTTTAAATTGATGTCAAGTGAACAGTTCGCGATCTGAAAGATGATATCTTGTTGTGGCTGAATATATCGCAATCAATACAGGGCTTGGAGATCGGGTGTCCGATTGATGTGGATTGGCCCTGATCGGACATCTGGTGCAGATAAAGAGAAAATACTAGAGATAAAATGAGTGAGAGATACAGACTATTTTGAGATCTGGACGGATGACGTCATCGATTTACATCGCCAGTGAGGAGAATTGTGTTTTTGGGGATTTTTGGCACATGGCACTCATTGTCACGTTCCGCTGCTTCAAATGAATGCGTCCCACTGTTCGATTCGTTCTGGATACGTACAATTGGTTACGCGAGAGACGACAGTCAAAAAGTGGAATTATGATGATCGCTAAGAATAGGTGGCAGACTGAATCATATCTGGGCTTCGTCATATCTCAGAAACAGAGAGAATGACAGGCTAAGATGAATGTCTCATGAATGTAATATTTGGATGGCGAAGGATTGATGATAAACGGACTTTGGATTGACCAATCAGAGATGAAGAAGAACAACTAGAAAGATTCAGAGAAGAGATACAACAACGAGTGTGTTACAAAGAAAAGGCAAACCACTCACAAAGAATCTCTCAAGAAATCAGCTTCACAATGTTAGAGATGGCTGCTGTCGTGATCGTGAGTGTGTTGGATAAGGTTCGGTAATTTCCTTCATGGTTCCTTTGTTCATCCAAAAGGTGACAAGTGAGCTGATGACTTCATATCACAATATGATTTATTCCAAAACAGCGTCGTTTTTTCGTAATTCTGAAAAACCAAGACTTATGGGACACCCTGTACGAGCAAAGTGTTCATCCAATGAACTAATGGTGAACAAGTCGCCTCAGTATTTCTAAATTTTCACAGAACCGAGTTGAGACCATCGCTTCTTCAATCGGCAATAAAAACATCCAATCATCTCAGTTGTCGATTGCCCATCACATTCTGGCACCGATAGCCAAGATGCTCGGGTCGATTCGAATCGTGAAGTGCTCTGTTAAACAGGATCCAAAGAATCATGAAAATCTCGAAAGATGAACAGGCAAAAAGACCCAATCCACAAACTGGGCAACAATTGACAGATCCACCACGACAAGCGGGGAAGACGGGGCGCGTTCGCTTCACGAAGAGAGGAGCGGATCGGTCTCCCTTGTTCGGCCTCGCAAATCTGTTGAGTTCACAGAATACACCCCAGCACTGCTGCTTCTGGAGTCTGCCGAATTCTCAGAGTGCGAGGAGGTGGAGTGGGGCTGGCGGGAGCGATTGTGTTTCTTCGGCTTGGAGGACAGGATGGAGGAGCAGAGGAGGATAAACAATGTCGGCAGTCCTTCCCAGAGAACTTGGAGAAGAGTGAAAAGCCACGAGAAGCCAGTACTAAGAAAAGAGTGTGAAAGAGGAGAGATGGAAGATGTGATGGGACAGGTCCACGAATGATACAACTAAACAAAGGGAATTGAGTAGCATACCATCCCTTCCTTCGCTGGGAGGGGTCGGGGGAGGAGAAACATCGTTGGAATGCGGAGTACAGATACGCTGAAATTCGGTTGGTGTTTGTGAGGCGAAGCAGTGAGTACAGAAACCGAAGAAGGAAAATCAAGAGAATCAGCACGGAAAACACAATCAGAGCGCGGATCCGCATTTCGAGTGAAGGCAATGCGAATGAACGAGCTGGACAGGACAGCAACGGTGTCTGGGCATGCTCGAATGCTTCTGAGGGTCCACCACGTCGGATGATAGGACGTCGGTGAC
This sequence comes from Blattamonas nauphoetae, assembly GCA_033064195.1. NCBI lineage: Eukaryota > Preaxostyla > Oxymonadida > Blattamonas > Blattamonas nauphoetae. Next base: position 49,098 of record JARBJD010000355.1, read on the forward strand.
GTGTGAATAATTGCGGTTCTGACAGACGACCAGCCTTCATCAGCGCCTGTTCGAATTGAATCTCTGCTCGATTCGGAATGTTTTCGCAGACTCGTGAATGTTCTCATTGGTGTCCATCTCGTTCCCCACCACTCGCAGTTCGACACCATCGTCGGATGACAGGACGTCGGTGTCAGAAACGAACGAGGGACAGTAGCCAACGATGGTTCAGCAGTTGAGGTGGAAGTCTGAGTTGAAGAGAGTGGAGAATGCCGGACACGATGCGCAGGCCAGCTTCGTAGTCATCCAAATGCAACGACTTCGCCACTGCCCACATCACAACATCAACTGCGTCCATCTGAGACAGAATTCTGTGCACAGATGGGCCAGTGTTAGCGACGATGTTGGAAAGCGCGAGGAGAGCAACCGAGACGAAGGCAGGGAAGGGTGAGCTAGGAAAGAGAGAAGACGGAGATGGGAGGAAACAGTGGGCAGAGCTTGAGTGACGAAAAGAAAAGAAAGATGATGGCGACAATCTGTGTTGGACATACAAGCAATCGCAAAGGAGTTTCCTGACAAATTTGCGAACATACGCCTCATCGAAATAATCAACTGGAAGGAGATGAAAACGAGCAAGGCAGACATTGCCAGAGTCCCATCCGAGCGACCATGCACAAACACTCCAAATCAACTGGTCTGCTGATTCCTTCATGATCGGTTGGGTCGATTGACCATTGGGCCCGGCCAACAACACTATTCTTCAATGTTAAGAGCTCGCAACTTTCGAGACTTCGGTTGGAGAAAGCGGATGGAGTGATAAAGCGAAGGAGTGGATTTTCGAAGCCTTTCGGAAGCCACGTGTTGGTCAGACGCAGATATCGAAGTATGACAGCCAATCGTGAAGTGTCTTCATATTTGCTCCCGTTAGGGATGAGATGAGAGAAGAGAGTCTGAGTGAGGTGTTGGTAGAGTTGCCCATCACCGAAAGGCGCACAGAAACTGACGAAATCGGAGAAGGTGGCCAAGAAGTCAACGTCAAGACCTTGAGACGAATTGTGGAAGCTGATTAATGAATCAAGAAACGGGCCGAACTGTGGCGGAGGGTGTGCAGCGTAAAGGATCAAGAGAGGATTGTTGGTATCTCTGAATTGTGAGAAGGAGGTGAGAAGAATGCGAATAGTTTTTTGAGGTGGATCGTCGTCGGCGTGGATCATCGTCATGAGATCGAGGTGCCAGAGGTGAGAAATGAAGAAAGGGTGGAGAATGACGAGGAGGGAGGTTGAGTCGAAGTGGTTGTTTTTCACTCCCAAACTGAGGAAGTGAAGTTGGCTGCTAATACGTCTGTCACAGCGATGGCGAATAAAACGCCCCAGAAGAAGATCTGAAAACGGTTTCGTGTCTGTGTTTCGAGTGAGTGGGATGAGGAAGGGGCTCACTTCATCAAGCGCGACAGGTTGGGGTGCCGTGGAAGCATAGAGTTCGGTGATCTGTGGAGGGAGTGGTCGGTTTATCGTGAGCGAAAAGACGACGATCGATGTGAAAAGCGAGGTAAGGTAATCGATGTCTGGTGCTTTGCTGAAGTTGGTGACTTCTTCGGGTGTGAGGGAGAAGAGAGTATAATTATCCACCAATCGACCAACTATCACTTTTGGGTTGAAGACATCCACACTGCAGCGATTTCGGAACAGAACCACAGCGTCACGGACGAAGACAATGTGCGCGAGTCGAACATTGTAGTCCATTGTTTTGAAACTCGACAGATGCGTCCAATTCACATCCGAATAAGAAAAAGTCTCAGAACTGCGCAACATAGTTAAGTGCACACGGAGCAGAAAAGCGACTTGGTAATGGTTTCGATCGAGAAACGCATCTTTCAGATTCCATAACACTCGTTGTTGGAGCACACAATCAAAGTGTCCTTCGAAGAGAATGAGAAGAAGGAGGAATGAGCTCTGGCAACACTGTGCGTGATCTCCACAAAGACAATCACAGAGCTGGTCAACGAAACTGTGGGTAAGATCAAGATGGTCGACTCGACCTGTCTTCTGGAGAATGTTGATGCACCTTTGGAGTCTTTTTTCAAGTGTGTTGTTGTCCTCGGTGTTGAAGAGTGTGTGATCGAACTGTTCTTTCACGTCTATTTGGGAGCGTTCGATGACAAACCCCAAATCGACAGAGTAGTTCCATGAAAAATTGTGTTTTTTCAAAGCCTTAGAGTTGATCTCGTGGAGAGAAACCTGAATTTGTCTTTCTTCTTCTGTTTGTCGAGTGAACTTTGATGTGTCATCCTCCGGTGCGAAGTCTGGGAAGCAATTGGTGGGTCCAAAAGCGATCGGAGAGAGTTGGATTGTGTTGACTGAAGTGTGGGAGAGTCGTCGTCCGCGCAATTCTCCACCAGCACGTTGGGAATCCAGTGGATTTGGAGTCGAAGTTTGAAGCGAGTTGGTTCGATTCGACACCAACGATAGCTCGGTCGACAAGATGGATCCATTTTCATGCGCCAGGAATTCAGAAACGAAGCTCTCCTGACTTCCATAAATCGGTTCTGATCGGGACGACACTGTTGGTGCTTCAGGATCGAGGCGTTGGATTTGGTATGAACTGATGGGATCACCTGCCAAGCGATAGGTTCCTTCCAAAGTGGTGAAGCGATGTTGAGATTCAGCAAGAATCGATGAACGAGCTATTTTGAAGATGTCATCCGTCAGAAACGTGGTGTCGAGCTTAAAAGGCGGAGAGAAGAGAAAAGGGTGACTGACAATTCGGATGTGACAAACCTCTTTCTCGCTGTCTTTCGCTCTTCTGCGAAGAGTAACAACAAAATCTTGCCAAACAGATTCCTCATCGTTGTCCAACAGAGCACGACATTCTGAGAGAAGTTGAAACAGCACTCGTGAAAGGGAGTCCTTCAGAAGAGGCAGATCAAATTGTTGGTTCGGGACTTGACTGTACCAGACCTCCAAGTCATGTAGAATGTCAGAAACCCATTGATTTGTATTCGAGAGGGGAGAAGAGGGGAGATTGTTGGTATCTATGTCCATGATTGATGGAAACGACTTCAAGTCATCGTGGCTGATTGGGTGAAGATGAAAGGTGTTCATAATGGAGGTAATGGCCGAGAGCCCGATAGAGTGGAAGATGGCATTGACTCTGATTGACGGGATGACGATGAGATGGTGCTCTTCCAAAGTGTCGACCAGCTCGACAAAAAATGATGTGACTCGCCCAATTTCAGACGTAACGGGAAAATTGTGCTCCACAGCAACGGGGGAGGCTCGCAAAGAAGAGAGGGGATCTGAAAAGCGGAAAAGTCAGAAAATGAGTGGGAACAGGCAGTGACAGACTGACGAGAAAGCGGAAGAATCGGTTCACAACAATATCATCCCGTTGGAGAGGCGAATCAGCAACATGCAAGTTCAATCGAGCCTCCACTCCAAGAATACTCTCAATATACCACATCATCACGGTCTGAAGACATCAAGAATGACCAAACGAGAGGCATGCCTGTGACGAAACTGGATTCCCCTTCGACACCAAAAGTTTCATGAATTCCGAGAGAGTGATCACTTTCTCAAGAGACTTCACAAATATCGTTCCATCTTCCGATTGATGAGGCTCAGAGAGTGGAAGCAGAAAGGGGCCAGATGGACGGAGAGTAGCTTTGATATGGTTCACATCACTCCGTGAAACCACTTGGAATCGCATCAGAATCAGTGATTCCTGCGCAAAAGTGTAAATCTCGGTCAACAAAGGTCTGAGGAGAGAATGACTGTCTGGGTCTTTGATCGACGACAGTACGAACGGGTCTGGGAGACCAGAGATTGAGAGAAACTCATCTCCGGATGGTCCAGGATTTTTCTCCACAAATGAAAGATGGAGGTCGTGAAAACTTCGGACGATGAGGAGGTTCATGGCAGAATTGGGAAAGAAGGCTGAAAAATGGTTGGAGATGTTTGGAGTATAGCATCCACGTCTTGAAACGGGAGGAGAGGCTCAAGTCGCGGTTTGTTTGGATGAACATCCTCGATATCACTCCAATTTCGTGGGAAAAATCAGCTCTCAAGAAATCATGAATGCGTTGAGTGAGGTGCTTGTCATCAAGTTCATAGACAGGGCAACCACTGCCTGGACGGAGTACTGAAACGAGATGTGAGATAGAAGCACGAAAATCCAAACCAAGACATGCATGCCCACTCGTGTCAAACACAAACTCGTCTCTATTTTCAGGAAGGTCATCTGGGGCCGCTGCTCTCCCAATCACCGACTCCAGAAGCATCTCCAGAAAGAGACCAATCAAGTCCTGCTAACATCAGAGAAAGACGAGCAAACGAAGTCAATAGAGTCTTCGAAGAATCCTAGAATAGCGCCGGAGAGTGACTTCACAAAGGTCCTCATTGATCAGATACATACTGGTATGGCTCGAGGAACTGAGACCGAATTGTTCTCCCTCAATATTGCATTATTTCATTTTTCCTTCAAATTCACCAGTAAAAGTGGTCATTCTCCTTATTTTGGAAAAACACCGAGATAATCTAATATTCTGCAAAATGAAGTGCGGGTGTTTGCGATCAATTGTCCCTTGTCCTATCGAGTGGTCCTCTGTGACTCTCGTCCAACAAACTTCGCCTCCATCATGCGTATGTTCCTCTTCTTCATTATTTTCTTCCTTGTTTGCCTTTCTAGCGCGAATGAGTTTGTGGCATTCTGATCTCACAATTGGGCAAAGATGAGTTATTGAACCCTGAAAATGGTATGACATGCTAGTTTAAGTCTTTTAACCGTATTCTTCCATTTTAGTGGTAATTGTGCCTTTTTGTATCCTTTTAGAGGATGATCGCCAAAAACAGGCAAATTTTGTCCTAATTTGGCTAGATCTGTGACAACAAACAGGACAGGGGGAATTAAATACCGACTTTGGGACTGTGGATGAATCTTCACCTTCCGCGATGGTTGAATTGGAGTCACATGAAAGATGTAAGGAAACTCGCGTATGTCCACCTACTGTGCGTCAGCCCTATCAGTCCACTGAAGGAAATCAGGATTTGACTTAATTTTTCTTATTTTGTTTCAATGCGACCTGTTTGTACCGATCTTCATTGGAAAACAAAACAGAACCACTCAAATCACAGATCAGAAGGAGAAACAAGTTCCAAATAAGCAAGATTGGACGTCCTCTTTGGAGAGAAATGCTGTTGAAGATATTATTTGTTCCTTCTAATGATTCCACATTTCACCAATCGCGATTGAATCTTTTTGCCTCAGTGTGAAGAGGACTTGGAAGAAAGAAAGGAGAAAAAGACATGAATGTGATGTGGAAGGAGTAGAAGTATAGGGAAAAGGAATAGAGACACGGTAAAGTGCAAATATCTGGTGTTTTCTGCGTTTCATTCTCGACCATCACGAAACTCCAACATAACCACATGTCAAGGTGGAAATTCATCCACAGTCCCAAAGTCGGTACAGTCTGGCTCAAACCCGCCCACGCGGCTCTAACCCGCCCCCGCGTTTGGAGATGAAAATGGGATCGATCGTGAAAATGAAAGTTTTCACTATTAACACATTGATTTTTAAATTCTTTCTCAATTCACCGTTCTCACATCATTTACAGATAGATTTACAAATATTTCTCAAACAGAACACCGATAACGAATGATAAATGTTGGTGAGTGACTGATCAAATTTGTCGGAATTTTTGGTGAGGTGAGAGAATTTAGGAACTATCATCGTCTCTATCCATATGTCGAGACATTTTTACGCTTGTTGTTGATGGAGTTGTCAGCGGCAAAGTTGTTTGTATGTACTTTTTCGGAGTTTTCTGCGATTCATCACTTTGTCGAGATTCTTTCGTGTCGAATGAGTTCGTTTAATCTTTTTTGGGACAGGGACAGGTTGATCAGATGATGAGGAAGTATTTTGAGGAGCCATATTGAGAACGGTTCCATAGTGAGAGACAGCTGACATGATTTGAGTGTCCTTCACAACCTCCGAGTAAATTGGAATTGGCTCTTCTTTGGCAGATACTTCTTGTGGAATTGTCGTAAAACGACATTGGGATCGAATGGGACGAGACCTGTCTCTCGGAAAGACGATAGAATGGTTTCAGGGTTGGAAGCACTGTGAACGGCGGAGACGAGTGCTGGATACATGGCTTTCCGATATTCAGAGGAAGTAGTGTGAGACTCAGAGATGAATGAGTCGTTGAGTGTGCGTTTGAAATTGGAAAAACGAATCTGTCGCAAGGTTGGAGAAGTGATGTTGTGTGTGGGGGGAGTCTGAGAAGCACAATATTGAATGAATCTGCAAGTCTGTGAAGTCTAACATCATTTCTAGACTGATGCCCGTCGAACAGAACGAGGGATTTCGCATTCGGCGGGTTTTTCTCTTCTTGCAACAATCTCTGGGAAGATCGATTTTTCCATGATCTCAACGAAAAGATCGGACGTCATCCATCCACTTTCAGTGTAATGCATCTGCATGTTGTGGGTTTCGATTCCACGGAATTCTGTCGCTGGCGTCTTCTTCGGCCACAAGATATGGGACTTGAGGATCGATCCATCAGCACACACAGAAATCAGTATGCTTGCGTTTTTGACTCGTTTCGCTTTGTTTATCACAGGTGGAGGGAGAGATGAGTCATGGACGCTGAAAGCGAATGAGTGATTGTCAATTCTGAGAGAGGACTCGTCCATGTTGAAAATGTTGCGGGTTTTGATTTTGAATTGTTTTGTGGTGTTTTCAAAAAGATTAAACCACGCACAAATATTTGAAACAGACAAAGCGGAAATTCTTTCAGGTTCCATAATTGTTACTGGCGAGGCTGAGAGAGAATCTGTGCGTTTGATGAAGGATCGGATGTACGATCTGTTCAGTGTAGGTGACTTCACCTCGTCTTTTACGTAAGAGGATTGTATCTCGCGTGCCTATGAGTAAAATAGAGAAAAATTGAAAACATACAGGTTGGATTAAAGATGCAATTGGAACTTTTTTGTTCCCTTCCCCTTTCTTTTTTGCTATTTCTGCCAATTCATGCTCGGCATCTTCACACAAGTAATGAGGGCGTCCTGCCCGTTGAATTGGACGATTTTCGCGAATTGCCTTGACAGCTCTTTTTACAGCGTCGTATGATGCGTCACATATCTGGGCGCAGTCCTTCTTCGTGGCGCCGGTATTGAGGTGTAAATGTGCCGCCTTTTCGACTGGATTCGTCATAGAGCGGTATTCAACCGTCCCCAGCTCACGATGAAGTGTCGTTCTGTCAGAATCTGATTTCATGAAAACTGTGGGGTTGATCAACGACGATTTTAAAGTATGCCGATGAATTCGTCAATATGAAACAACATTTCTTGATTATTAGTTTCGAAAAATGTGAGATTCAAAATAATAGGTGAAAGGTGGAAGAAAAGGAAAAAAGTGAAAATGCCTTGTGGTTCAGTGTTCCTGATGGCGCATGGGCGGGTTTGAGCCACGTGGGCGGGTTAGAACCAGACTGTATTTAATTCCCCCTGTCCTGTTTGTTGTCACAGATCTAGCCAAATTAGGACAAAATTTGCCTGTTTTTGGCGATCATCCTCTAAAAGGATACAAAAAGGCACAATTACCACTAAAATGGAAGAATACGGTTAAAAGACTTAAACTAGCATGTCATACCATTTTCAGGGTTCAATAACTCATCTTTGCCCAATTGTGAGATCAGAATGCCACAAACTCATTCGCGCTAGAAAGGCAAACAAGGAAGAAAATAATGAAGAAGAGGAACATACGCATGATGGAGGCGAAGTTTGTTGGACGAGAGTCACAGAGGACCACTCGATAGGACAAGGGACAATTGATCGCAAACACCCGCACTTCATTTTGCAGAATATTAGATTATCTCGGTGTTTTTCCAAAATAAGGAGAATGACCACTTTTACTGGTGAATTTGAAGGAAAAATGAAATAATGCAATATTGAGGGAGAACAATTCGGTCTCAGTTCCTCGAGCCATACCTGTACAATGGGAAATGCATCCGTCGTTTTCGCAAGTGGGTGGACTTCTCAACGCACTCAGCGAGAGATCCCCACTCACAACAGGAAGCTCTGTAGTCATCGAGGAGGCACCCGATCCGTCCTTTGAGTGAGTTAATGACATTTTTCGAACGATGGGTTTTCTTTCAGAAAAACACTCAATAACTGTATATGACACATAACACCAATGAAAGAGAACAATTGAATCGAAGTCTCCATGTTTGAGACAGAAGAACAAAATCAGAACATCCGTTTCAAACGAACTGAGAGAGATGAGAAACGAGAGAATCACGATGGCGAAATAACATAAAAACAAATCTCGGAAGCGGTTAGTCCACTCACACAACTGTCGCGTGCGCGTTACAAGTCCTCCTTCAAACAAATGCAACAAAAAACAAACGACTTGAACAACATGACAAAAATGCATTGAAATGGCGAGCATACAGATTAAAGACGATGTGACCAACTTCAGGAGGTGAGTAGTGAGAAGAAGGAAGACATTAGTCACTTCAAAGCACCGGTTAAGGTCTTTCAGACATGAGCAATGAGATCTCCGGGCAAGTAAGGATTTCTCTGGATCGACTTGTCACGATAATTTTTTCTTGAATCCGGAATATTCGTGAATATTGACGAACTCTGCTCAAGTCATGACGAACTCTTCTAACGACACGTTAAGTTCTCCTTACTGTTCTGCTTTTTTGAATTGGGATGAAGATGTTCAATCTGTACACGAAAATGCCGTTGTCTTCCAGTCTCTTATTGCCACTTTGAAGTCGACGCCTGCGTTTGATGCATCTCTGGAAGGGAAAGCCGTGAACTTTCTCGAATCTGTGGAACCGAATGGTCGACAATCAGCAGATGCTTTTCTCCGCAGCATCGCATCAATCTCAGATGGATCTTTGACCGATTTCGTACGGTCCATTGTGGTGCTCGTTTCTTCGGCCAGTCAGGGCATTACCCTTTCAGCGATGAAGATTGTCCCTTCACTGCTCTTCTGGAGTGCCGCTGATCTCAAACTTGCACTTATCGAGGCTGATCTGATCCCTCAAATCGTCAAAAATATCAATCTCCAGTCTCTTTCTTTCGAAGAAGCCGAAGATATCCACATCAACGTCATGAAAAGCATCACCAATTCACTCTGGCTCACGACTCCATATAGTCTTTCACAACTCGAGATTGAAGATGATAATGAACAACAAGTTGTTCACAAGACGATTTTTGAGCAAGTTCTCGTGCCTTCGGAGAAATATCTTTGCCATCTGTGCATGAACCGGACTTCGATCATCGATGGGGACCAATCTTATGAATTCATGCGTCTTCTTTCTCACCTCCTTGAAATATCTCCATATCATCAACCGACAATTGACTTTGTTCTTCCCATGCCTGTCGTTCTCTCGAGCGCAAGTTGTCTCACATTCTTTGAACACGATGCTTCAATCTGGACTTTTCTGTATCTCCTAAACAAGTCCCAGCGGGAATGGAATGCAAAAAGAGAAGCAGTGCAACAGATGGGGAGGACAGTGCATCGAATGTTGAGAATGGAGGGCATCGACGATGTGATCGAGGAAAAGCTGCGAAACGACAGAAACGGACTCAGAGGAAGATCCATTGCTGACGAATCGACTCAACTGAATGGCTTGCTGGGCATGAACCTTCCACAACGTCGATAGAAAGAACCCAGAACCACCGAAAATCTCGATCTCTAACATGATTCGTCGGATTCCACTTCATGAATAGAAAGTCTGATGAAGAACGTCTGTTGAAATCATTGTTGTGCTGTTTACTTGTCTCGTGAAGAGATGTCCAAATCAACTCGATCATCCCATAAAAGTCAACGATTCATATCGAAGCTTCAGTCACTGAATTAGACACTTATCTCGCCAGATGAATCCTGTTCAACCGTCGGCTAAACGTCGCCCTCCACATGCAGTCCCTGTGAACAAGAAGAAATCCACAAGAGCCAAAGTGTCAATTCACACAAATGTCTTTCCATTCGACATTCGTTCTCAACGTGAAGAATCGCATCATCCCATCCATGCGAAATCTCTCCCGAAGAGCCAACGTGCTCACACAAAGTCAAAGTCGTTGCAAATCTGTGGTGCGCCAATCAAAGGATCTCCAGCGATGAGGAGGAAGACCGTGCAAGGCTCACAAATCTCTTCACCGAATCGCACAGTTCAAGGAGAAGCAAGTTCTGCGAACAAAGTCACACGTAGGAACATGCACACCCTTCGCCAACAAGAATCCATCGCATCACATCAGTCAGCCTCTCCAACGACAGTTTCACATCACCAACCTACTCCTGGATATATCAAGCTTTCCTCTCCCTTTCTGAACTGGTGTCAGAGTGAACCTGTCGCAGCTGATCGTGTGTCGCCACTCTTCGTCTCTCTTGTGTCCCTGGTCAGAGACAACGTCCCTTTTAATGTGTCACTTCTTCGAAAAGTCACAACATTCTTTTTAGTGCTCGATCCAGCCGTTAATCTCGACCTGCTTGTCAAGGATTTCAAGAATACAACTGGACAAGACTGCACAGATCCTGTCCCACTCTTTGTGGATTCGATTATAGTGCTCTTATCCTCGTCGCATAATTCGATTGTCGGGAATGTTCTCGCTTTCCTGCGTCGATTCGTCGAATCTTGTTCAGCCCCAATCCGCTCTGACCTGCTCAACTGCAACCTCATTTCCATCATCTTCTCGACCCATTATCTGAAGGATCTCTCTGTCCTCGGTGATCAGCTCATTCTGAGGAACTTACTCACGTTTCTTGAATTATTCACAAAGATCTCCTCCCCCATCGCGACCCGATTCAACTCCTTCTCTCCCGGCACTGGCCATCTCTCACTCCAAAATTTGGTGCTGCATAAATTGTGGATTCCAATGGAACCGGCTCTCGTCCAGATCAGTCGCAATCCCTGCATTTTGGAGTGGATCGAAGAATGCGCGGAAACGTTGAATTTACTCTCCAGAATCCTTGATGTGGGTGCATGCCACCAGTCCACACTCGATTTTGTCTGCTCTTCTCGCATCCCCATCGTGCTCCTGTCACTTCTCACCGAAGTCGAAAATGAAGACGCCCATCAAGACATTCTCTGGATACTGTCCCTCAATATCCACAACTGGCAAGACGGTAGAGCGGAAACAATGCGCAGAGGGAAGATCTTGCAGCAGATGCTCGAACGCGAGGGGTTCGGAGATGGCCTCGAGCAGAAAGTGCTTCACGAGAAGTCGACGAGAGATGGAAACTATGTGAGGGTGTACTCGTTCGGAATCATGGACCAGTTGGGAATGAACTTTCTTAAGCCGCGATAAGCCAGATCTGAAACCACATTCTTACTCTCGCTGTCCGCCTCTGATTTCGTCCCCAGTTGCTTCAACGAAAATAAACACTGATCGCGCACGCTATAGTTCTTTTTTTCACGAACAGACAGCTGTGTTCGTCGCTTGTGTTCATTCACCACTTTGAAGTCGTTTTCTTCTTCCTTGTCATTGATTTCGGATTTCTTTGTTCGCTCGCACCTTGTTGTGCACTTCAAGCTTTTCAGTCGATTCCTGGATAGTAGTATAGTAGACGATTTGGGAACCAGATTGAAATAGTCGTTGACAGACCTTTGACACGGATCTCATCGATCTCAGCTTTTTTGATCTCAGAAAATAACTAGTGTTCAAATTGTTATAAAACTCAAAATAACGAAGTAAAAGACCCACTATCCGTGTTGAATTATGTTTGCAAGAACTTTCATTGAAATCTTGAGTTGAATCGTCCCACAATAACTCTTCTAACCGATCCGGTTGAAGAACTGGATGAATCACGCTTGTTCTTCGAAAAATTTCTTAATTCCTCCACGAATGATCTCCTTTACCATTTCTCGACGATTGTTTCTCTCTTAGAGTGCTTTATTCCGCAGGTTTGCATTCGTTGTTCAATTGTTCATTAGTCTTCGAGATTTCTTCTCTTTATCTCGATCTTCAGTCCTATTTTGACTTGGTTAATCTGTCACTTCCATTATTTCCATCTCTCCCAGATAATCTGTCAGTGACGTGTGAGATCTCAATTGACACGTCGACCCCGCCTCTCGAATGACTCCCCATTCATTTCTGCGGACTCTCCTCGGATGCCGCTCTTTCTTTGATTGCTGGTACCGATGAACAGATTCTCCGATCGCCTCCAATCGTCCAGAAATGGTTTCTTCTTTTGGGTTGGTCGTTCTCAACACTGCTGTCTTTAACTGTCACATCGTCAACCGTCCTCTCTCCACACTATTCCTTACGTCCCTGAACGATGCACTGTGACCAGATTGTCTTTCCCAATCTCGACTTTTGGCATCTCTGAAACAATTCTCGTTTATTTCGTCGAAATGGGATGTGCACCGCATTTCAGCCGTTCGGAGTCATCCACGATTTGATTCAGGATCATCATGCCAGTTGGCTATCCTCTGAATCTTTATTTTCGTTCTTGGAACTGCCCACCAAACAACCCTCCGAAATCGAAGCATCCAAACACTCTTGACGACTCTGTTGATAATCACAGGATTTACTTTGCATGGTCCATCGTCAGAAATGGAGCAACTCATTCCGCAACTGATTACGGCAGTTCAACTGCGAGCTCACATTCCGAAGCGAAACGGAGAGTCAACAGGTCTCGCAAATACCGATCTGATGTTGATTCTTGAAAATTTCCAAGTTGTCTAGTCAATAGCCGGAAGAGAAGGAATGACAAAACCCACGAGGCGCTGTTCAGATGTCCCTTTGAAGACTCAATGATCACACGATTTCTCGCTCTTTTGGACTGTGCATGCGTTCAATCGCTTTTCAGACGTTTCAGAACTTCATCACACCAACACTCCTCCAAACGAGCTCTCTTCTCGACAGCACAATCACAGCTGACAAAGACAAGAAAACTGCATCGTGCAGATGGCGAGAACTTGGAGCAGAACAATATCGCACCGAAGGGAATTGACGGACGACTCATCGTCATCAAGAACGGGAAGAAGGACTGTTCGAAGGTGAGTACATCCCGTTCATTCCTGGCGAGGTGAGGTTCAACGAAGGGGAGGAACACCACGTCTTCATCCCTCCAAGCTATATCGAGACAGCTGATGCTTTCGGAGGATTTGGTGGACTGACCGACCAGATGATGGACAACGAAGAGCCAGAGAAGAGACTCGTGCTGATCCACAACGGGAAGAAGATGCTGAAGAGGCGAGACAAGGATCCGAAACGATCGTTGGGGGAGGAGGAGGATGAGTTTGAGGGTGAACTTTAGGGGTATCTGTTCGGAGAAGAGAAGATAACGGAAGGGAAGGAATATTCCATTCTGCTGAGTCCTTCATACGTCGAAACAAAAGGACCAGGAGGACAGACGATCCTGCGAGGACTGATTGGGCAGACAGTGAACGAGGAGGAAGAACAGGAAAGGAAGGAGATGGAAGAGCTGGAGGCTCAGATCGCAGCAGAAGAGGAGAGGATGCAGGAAGAGGAAGCGGCTGCATTGGTGTTGGCTGCGTCAACCAAAAAGAAGAGGAAGATTGAACCGGAACGAACGAGATCTTCAGTGTCGCTTCGCCCAGCAAGCAAGAAAGCGAAGAAGAAAGGAGATCATGACGACGATGCGGACGCGAATAGGATGAAGATGGCGATGGGAGGACATGAAAATCGGAAGCTTACACGAAAAGGACAACCTGACGACAAGAAGAAGGAGGAGGAGGAAGAGAGACTGAGAAAGGAAGCAGTAGAATCTGAGAGAAAACGTAGATAAGAGGAAGATCGAAAGAGAGCGGAAGAAGATGAGAGAAGACGACATGAAGAGATTGCACGAAAACAGGAAGAGGAGGAGAGACTGAAGAAGCTGAAAGGGAAGAAGAAGAAGGAAGTGGAGGAACGAAAACGTCGCGAAGAAGAGGAGAGAAAGCGCAAAGAAAAATGCAGACGCTGAAACAGCCGAAGCAGCTGCCAAGAAAAAAGAGGAAGAAGAGGACGACTACGACCAAGGGATCAACGGGAAGATCGGAGGAGCAGGAAACAGTCACCTGGGAAAGAATTCACCACACCACACAACACGCACTTCACACCCCTCTCCGCCCACTCACTCTGATTCTGTGTTGTTGCATCGACCGAATACTGTTACGTGTCTTCTTACCGAATCGACGCCTTCTCCATCTGATGGATGGACAGCGAGAGGTGGAATGAGCAACACGTCGCGATCGCATGGACGGAATGATTATGATACGAAAGCAACATCGAGAAGAGTGCGAAAAGGAGAGAGGAGGAGGGAGCGAGAGCGAGGCGAAAGGGACGAAAAGAAGAGAAGACGACATCGATTGTCAATCTGAAGTCGTTTGACCCTCTTTTCAGTGTTCATTCTATCACACTACAACCATTTCGCTTTTCAAGATTCTTATTTTGACCATTTGATACAACATTGAGACAAATATAGATACGCTTAATTAGGTCATTGATCTCAGTCCCAAAAACTGGAACTGAGATCGATCGATCTCAGTTTCTGCTTGATTGATCTCATGTATCAAAGGTCTGGTCGTTGAAATCAGAAACGGAAAGTCAAGTCCGATTGACCATTTCTAAATCTTGTATTAAAAGGAATTTAGACCATTTCAATGATGCCAATATTTGACCTAAATTCCAAAAATATGTCCAATATTTCGACCTCATTTTAAGCGTCAATTTTGAAGCAACTTTTTGTCATAATCCAAAAATGTTGTCACTTTTTTCGATGTTTTTTCACTTTTGAACTCGAACACAGTGAATCCAACTTGAGAACCACTTCGAAAAAAATCGAAAAAAATTCTAAAATGTCGGAGACGATGTGAGTCGTCGATCAAAACAATCCTGATGAAAATCGGTTGAGAATTTGTGGAGCTACGTACCGAACTGTGGTCAAAAAAGTGACAAAAAAGTCGATTTTCAGATTTCGCTACTAACCACTACTTTATGTCTCAAATTCACCTCGAACATCTTCTAAAATTACAAAATCGATTTCAGAAGGTGAGATTCGCGATAAAAAACACTTTTTGGAAAAAAAGTTTGATCCGACCCATTGAGGATTTTTACGAGTCGAAATTTTCGAGATATGGTATGGACCCTGTCTTCCATCATCTTTCGCTCAGGAATCGTCCTCTTATGACGCCTTTTAGCATTAGATCGGTTAAGAACGCCTTTTGGCGACTTTAGGTATGAACCTTTTCACGTCACGATCCTTCGGACACTTTTTTGTCAATTTTCATTTTTAACGATTTTCACGTCAACCACTTCACAATTACATTCAAGCGACGCTTTTTTGAGATTTCGAGTTTACTGGTGACATTAGTTCTCTCTGGAGGGTCGGTTTTTCACATCACACACTTGACACAACATTTTCGCCAACATTTTCACTATATGAATTTTTGTCCCTTTTTTCTCCCACAAATCCTTCATTCTCACTGTCCGACAAAGCTGTGCTCAAATTTCGAGACACTTTTGTCGGATAGTTGTTCCATAGTGTCACATTTTCGTGTTTCAACATCTCACGTTTTCACCGTGTTTGTCACTTCAAAAACACCTTCAACCCCTTTCTTCTCTCATCTTTCTTTCACCATTTCACATTCAATCTCTTCGTCATTCCTCTTCATTTTCGTCATCTCACGAGCATTCTTTCGACCGTCTACACCTCACGAGCACATCACAACAACTCATTTTTTATCAACTTTTTCTCTTAATTGGAACAAAAGAATGTGAATGAAGCAACAATGAAGTGGGCAAGTATGATAGTGAATGGTGAAATGGAAATAGTGAAAATTGTGGGTAAGTATTGAGATTTACGAACGTGTTCAGACAAATTTCACAAAAAAAGAGGAAAAACAAGTGAGTGAAGTGAGAATGAGACGATAAAACAAAATCTCGTACCAGATCTGCACGATCTTGATCCTTTGCGTTCCGTTGGTACACCACTTCACCTTATGAACGGGTTCGTCAAAATTTCACAAACAAAGAGAAAAAAAGAGTGATTGAAGTGAAAACTAAAAGATAAAACACAATCTCGTACCAGATCTGAACGATCTTTGTTGTTCGCATTTCATTGGTACACCACTTCACTTTATGAACGCGTTCATCAAAAATGTTTCTAATTAGAGTAAAATTGTGAAGTGAAACAATGTTAGCAACGATAAGGTGAAGTGACGTACCAGATCTCTCCAATCATTGTTTTTCTCACTTCGTTGGTACATCACTTCACCATATGAACGCGTTCAACGAAATTTCAGAAAACAAGAGGAATTAAGAGTGAGTGAAGTGAAAACTAAAAGATAAAACACATTCATGTACCAGATCTCACCGATCATTTCAGATTGAGTCTCGTTGGTACACCAGTGTGTTTTATGAAAGATTAGAGCAAAAATGTCAATAAAGAGATCAAAATTGTGAAGTGAAACATGGTTTGAAGTGATAAAACACATTCATGTACCAGATCTTACAGTTCGTTTTTATCTTGACGATCAAACATTTTTAGTTCTGTGTTCTACCTTGTTTTGATAAAAAAAGAGAATTGAAATCAAATAGTTGTGAAATGAAACGATAAGGTGAAGTGGTGTACCTGATCTGGATGATCACTTCAGATCGCGTTTTGTTGGTACACGAGTGTGTTTTAGAAAAAATGAAGAGCACAAATCGAAGAGTAGTGAAGTGTAAAAGGTGAAATGAAAGTCAAATCAAAGTAAAACAAAGTGGTGTACCAACGCATACAATTTTATCGATGAATCACGAAGTTTCTCGAAGAAAGATGAGGATCAAAATTTTGTTCACGTCATTTCAAATTTTAATTTTGTAAAAAAGTGAGAGACAATGAAAAAAAACTGACAATGAAGTGAAAATGAGTGGATAAAGTGAAGTGTTGTACCAGAAAAGAGAATGTCAAAAGTGAAGTGAAAATTCTGGTACGTCATTGTGTCTTATAAAGAGATAATACAAAAAAGAGAGCAAACCTGTTTCAAATATTCAGTGAACAGCACTTTCTGGTCATAAGACGCAATAGTGTACCTGAGTTTGATGATCACACAGATCGAGTACATGAAGATGTTTTATGAAAAGATGAATAAAAAAGAAGAGAATACCTGTTTGGTAAATCACGAGAGACATACTTTTAAGCGATAAAACGCATCTGTGTACCTGATCTTTAGGTCCACTTTCGGTTTGATCGGCGTTGGTACATAAGTAAGTTTTAGGAAAGAATGAATTCAAAAATGGAGCAAACCTGTTCAAAACAAGTCGGGAATGAAACCACCGTTCATAAAACAATGTGATGTACCTGAACGAGAGGAGAAGAAAAAAGTGAAGGATCGAGAACAAGAATGAAGAGACAAAAAAGAAGAGAGAACAAATGTGAAAGTAGAAAGCATAACACACCTAAACGAAACAGTAAAGAGACGTCAGGAATGAGAAGGGATGATCGTGTCCCATTGAAGTACTTTCGCTGATCAAACAATACTGATCGAACCCATCGATGACAGAATTAAAGTCTCGGAAGATCACCAACGATAAAACAACGAATGGAAATTTACTTTTGAATTTTTTTATTTGTATTAAATGAATCCAACTGAAATGTACAACGAAAGACGTCGAGTATGTTCAGAACAAGCATTAATTGAATCAATGAAAGAAGAGAACTGTTCGCTAGTCTCTGAGTATGTCAGAAATAATGTGCCGGTGACGTATGTTCATGAGGGAATCAAGTATTTTTATTTCAATGAAAGTGCAAACAAGAATGAATCGACAAAAATACAATTCACAGATGATTGAGAAAATGATTGATCATACTCTCTCAACAACCAACGAGAATTCGGCAGTGATTGACTCACTTCAGAAGACAACAGAAGCACACAAGTCAGCGATATCTTCAATCCAAAAAGTAGTCAGCACAAATGGATCAATCACGACACCAACAATTGGAGGATTGATCAATGTGAATGGAGCGAAGTGGAATATCTCAGAAGGATCACTTCCGAAGTATCCTGGAACATATCCGGCATCAACATTTTCTTCTGGAATTTCAATCTCACAATCGATTGCAGAAACTTCAGGAATTCAGTTCAATGGTGATGGAATTATTATGTGGTCTCCCTGTGACAAACCAGCTTTGTATTACTATGATGAGGACACAGGTTCAGGAGTGTTTTCAATATCCACAACAGGAAGTTTTTCTCAACTGTCAGACAGAAGAGTGAAAAGAAATATTGAACCATACCCTGATGTTCTTGAACAACTGAATAAAGTGGAAATTGTTCGCTACCAATTCAACACATTTGACTCGAAGATCAACAAAGTGACAAAGCAAATTGAAAATGAGACAGATGAAGAACACTTGAAGAACTGCAAAGAGAAATGTGAATGCTTGAAGAAGGAAAGTGAGAAGAAACACATAGGTGTAATTGCACAACAGATCCAAGAGATATTCCCAGAGGTTGTGAATGATTCCAATCCAGACTGTCTTCAAGTTGATTATGCTGAACTCTCGTGCTTCTGTGTGAAAGCCATTCAGGAATTATGCTCTATCGTCGGACAACAACAGACACTCATCAATGAACTAATACAAAAATATAATTCACTGACAAATACCATGACGTAGTCATACTAGAAATGCGAAGCATTAATACTCCAACATGAGATCAACCAGAAATTCATAGTACTCTTTGATTATTTTTCCATTGATTGTCTCGGTTGTTTCCATCTCAATTGACTCACCAGAACTGTCTTTGAACCAGATCTTCACAATTGATTGTCGAGTGCTTAATTCCCACTTCTTTCGCTTCGCAATCTGTTCGTTGCAGAAAGCAACATATGAGTCATTGAATGCATCAGTCTGGATCCAATCACCATGGATTGTGATGTGCTGAGGAATATCCTTTGAAATGACAGTCGATCCATCACTAATCTCTTCCTTCACATGAATGAGTTTACAGTCAAGAAAGTGAACATATTTTTGGTTTCTGGAATTGGTAAAATCTGGAGGAAGTTGAGCAGTGTGAGAATTCTGAATTGAGAAATAGCGTTTCACCATCTTTGTTTTCTACAAAAATAAAATATCATATTTGATTCTTAATATCCTCTCTTCACTTCTTCATAGGCTTCTTGGAGTCGACGATCAATGACATATCGCACTCGTGGTTGTCCATTCTCAATCCAGAACAGCCAATATGTAGCTTGATGTAATGCCAAAATGGGTGGAGGAGGACCTTCTGGAGTTGATGTGAAATATGGATCAAGTTCTCCCTGATTGATTGGTGATCCTCTGTAGACGATATTCACTGATTCTGCTGTTGAGATACCTTCTTCACCACCAGCGATTTCACTTCGATCTGTTGGAACCATGAATGTGAATGAAGTTGCATCCGTTACTGCTCTAGTTCTCTTAAACGACCCTCCATTGTGGCTAGCAATACGTGACATACAAATTGAATTTTCAAACTCTTCTGTTGCTGAACAACCGATAAAATCACCATTCACCATCATCATTTGATAGAACTCAGGTGATATCGTTGACATTGGGAAATTGGGAAAGTTGGATCCAAGCATTTCGAATAAGCCAACATAATGAGGATTTCTGAAGACTGTACATTCATTTGGTCTTTCTGGGAATAAGCACATTAGATTCATAAGATTGTTGAGTTTGATGCTGATGTTTGATCTCACTCCCATTGCAGTCGCTTGTGATTGAAATGACTGTGTGTCAATTCTTTCTGCTTTCAGGACATAAACAGTTTTGGAATATGTGTTGAAGAGGGATTGTTTCGTTGCATCAGTGATTTGATATCCGTAGCAAACTGATGTGACTTTATCCACTGATGAAGACCAGACAGTTGAAGTGGATACCTTCGTTCTAACCTCATTAACAGTTGTGGCTGTATGATGAGCAGTTTGATCGTATTGAATCACTGGATTTCCAATTTGGGTAAATTCTTGTGTCAGAGTGGAGTATTCATTCTCACCCAGTTGATGCATTCCATCTTGATCAACTATAGTAGAAATATTTTTGTCTGGAAATAGATCTCTGACCACCTCAAGTGTTTTTCTAACAACAGTTGAAACTCGAACGGGACAATACACAAGTGAATCTGTTGTCAAGTGAAATCTCAAACGTAAATTGCCAAAGATGGAATTAGGATACTGATCAAAGGTACTCAATGGGAGGAGGTTCACAAATGGAATAACCAGTGGAATTGTCGCGGTGAAAGGTGCTTTGTTTCCATTGAGTGTTGGAACAAAATAGAATCCACACACGCTTGGATCCATTCTCTGAACATTTTCAAAAGACTGTAGCAATGCTTCATGTTGTTTTCTCTTCAAAAGACTTGAAAGTGTGATACAGAAATGATTCGTGAACATGATTATTCTGTAGTGAATTGTCAATGATGTTTCCTTTACTGTCGACGAGTCTCATGTCTCGAATTGCATCTGATGATGATTTATATCCGTAGAACATTCCATATTGTCCAATCATCCCAAATTTAGCTCCATCGAATGGCTGGTAAAAGGAACAGTAACAGTTAGATCGATACGCAAATGACTCTTCGCAAACTCAGTCACATCATGACCGTCATAGCACAGTGGAACTTCAATCTCATCTCCACCCTACATGGCATGGGAGGATTGGTTGGATGTACTTCTTGGATGGAGTAGATGTGAGGTTCTGAATCCCATTGTTTTGACAGATATGATTGCACTTCAATTTGCTCAATTAATGTCGATGTTGGTTTGGATTGATTTGATCTGATACTTCTCATTTATAGAAAAATAAAAAATACAATATCAATAATTTCTTTTACTGTTTTGTCTCGCCAGAGGCTTCGAACCCTCGATGAGAGTCTCTACATGATTCCTAAATCTTTATGCAACGCTTTCAATGTGTGATTCGGATAGTACTCAACTTTTGGTTCACCATTGCTGTATCGTAGTACCCACCATGTGGTTGCAGTGGTTGCTAGAATCGGTGCTGGAGGATGAGTAAATGTTGTCATATCACCTCCACTTTGACTTGGGTTGTAAACATTGTAGTATGTGTCAAGATTACCCTGATAGATTGGATGCGATCTCAAAGTGACCGCAGTGTTTCCTTTTGAACTGATGGAATCATTGCAGTTCGTTGGACATCCACTACGTTGAGTTGGGAAGCACAGAAGGAAGTCAGTATTGTCATGAACTGGACGAACTCGTGTCATTGTTTCATTTGGATATGTTCCGTCACCAGTGAGTTTCTCTTCAACGAGAGAATCCGTCAGTGATCGCTCCAAATCATCAGGAACAGCTAGGTATGAATCGAGATTGAGAGTCGATAATGCGAACTGATAGAAGCGAGCTCCAATAGTTGTCGTTGGTTGTTCTGGATAATACCTGTTTTGTAAAGTCACTTGGATGTTCTTCTGCATTGGATTATGGAAGCAAGTGACTTCATTGTCGTAATGACGGAAGAGAAGCATAATGTCCTTTGCATTCACAACAACCATTTGCTGAGTACAATCAATTCCTGTTGCCGTTGGTGTCTTCTGAAATGGATAGAATGAGATCTTCTCTGCTGGAATTGTTCCAGGACGATCCTGATACATCACCATGAGTTTCTTTATTGCATCATCTTTCATTTTGTATCCAGCACTCATACAATACACATCATCAATCCGATAGTTTGTGATGTTTAATGAGATGTACTGATCGACAAATTCAGGTTCTGTTGTCACGACATTGGCTGTTGAACAAACAATGTCTTTTGTAACTGTTGGTTGCTGAAATGATTGACCAATTTGAACGAAGTTCTTTGTGCATGAGGTGACAAGATTATTTAAGAAATATGGACGATGTTGAATGCAATTGAGAATTGCTGCTTTAATCGTTGGAGCTGCTGCTGTTCCAGTTACGAGTGATGATAGTGTATCTTTCAAAGTGAGTTCAGGATTAACAGAACAACAAACAAACGCATCCTCATTCATGTGCACACTCAATTTCAAATCACCAAAGAGACATTTTGGATAGTCAGTCATTCCTGAGAAAATCAGAAGATCTTCAAGATTAATCGACACGCGAATTGGCACATCAATTGTGTCTTGAAACACCCCTGTTCCAGATGTTGTTGTAAAATCAGAAAGTGGAATATAGACACCAGCTACAGATTCATCATGCTCCCATGCGTTTTTCCAAGGTGTGTGACAATGTTTTCGATTCTCCAATTGACTCTTCGGTTTTATCATATTGTAGATGTGAGACTCCATTGAAACGTCATTGTTTGTTGTGCTGATGATTCTCTGATTGTTGTGAAGAACAGTAAGGTCACGAAAGATTGATGCCGAATGCTTGAGTCCAACGAAAATGAATATTCTCTCATTCATGTACGATCCAACTTTGCCAGCTGTAGTTTGCCAATTATTGAGTCTCAATGTCGCCGTCATAGTGAAAGTAATGAAGGAATCATCGATTTGACATATGTCCTGATTACCAGTCAGTGGAATGATTATCTCTTGTCCCGTGTAGAAGCGTGCATTCTCTGATGGTTTCAATTCTTGAATCGAAGTACTGTGTGCCCCATCATTCATTAGGTAATTAATGAAATGTTCGGACCTGAGTTGTTGTTGAATTTGACCCATGTCATCTCTCGTGTATTCTATCCTTCCAGTGGTATTTCCAGTCAATGATGATGCTCCAGTTCTTTTGTTTGTCAGATGTGTTATATGCGAGTTCATTTTATCAAAAATAAACAATTACATTTATGCTTTAACTCTAGTTACTTTTTCTTTTTTGGTTTCTTCACCTGAACCTTCGGCTTCAGCTTCTCTTCCAGTCTCAGTATTTCTCCTCTGAGCTTGTTCGCTACTGCAGTGTTTCCTTCATTCATTGCTTGCTCATATTGTGCCATCTTTTCTGCGTGGATTTGCTGATCCGATTTCACATCTGGTATCATTTCAATTCCTGTCTGTGCTACCTTTGAAATCAGTGGTCCAACGAAGGGAATAAGATTTAGAAATGGAGCTCCAACTCTGAGTATGTTTTTACCAACTGCTGCTAATTTGGATAACCAACCTGGTGCCATTTTAGGAAAATAAAAATATTTGAATACTAGTGAATTATTATCCTTTGAATTGAATTTTGGAATTTGACGAGAGTGGCATATT
The DNA here is from genome assembly GCA_033064195.1 of Blattamonas nauphoetae. Lineage (NCBI taxonomy): Eukaryota > Preaxostyla > Oxymonadida > Blattamonas > Blattamonas nauphoetae. The sequence goes on from JARBJD010000355.1 coordinate 72,220, forward strand.
ATCATTGGAGTATCTCCCATTTCGAGGTGGTTCATATTCAATCATCTGCGGTTTTTGTTGACGATTGATCGCCTTATTTTGTTGATAAACGTCCATCATTCCTCCTAATCCGTTGAGTATTCCTCCTGCTGTTTGTCCAAATTTACTGTTCGTTTGTGAGAGCAATCCACCACCAACTTGAAGGAATGTTGGAGCTAGAGGTTAGATGAATTGAAAGAATTGCTTGCCGATATTTTTGAGTTTGTTGAAACTTCCTGGTGCCATTTATAGAAAAATAAAAAATACAATTCATTTATAATTTTAGCGAGGAATTGCTTTCGTCAGAGAAATGCCATAATTGAGAATGGTGTTGTATGCTTCATTGAAGGCAATACTCATGTCTTTCCACCAACAAGGATCTTGAAAATGGTTCTAAACACTGGAGTTTATTCAGACATAGGCACTTGTCAGACAAATCATCCAGTTCGATCACCACATCATTAATCCCAGTGAGTGTAGCAATCAGTGCACATAAATCACTTTGGTTCGTGATCAGTTTCTTCGATGGTTCAATGAGATTATTCAATAGTTTTCACAAGCGAATGCATTCTTGTAGACGAGTAATAACTGATCTTTGAATGCCGAAATATTAGAAATATATTCTCGAAGTGGAATAGAACGACATTGAATGGGGGCTGATGGATATGTCTCTAGTGGTGGATCATAAACACCTGAACATTATCGAGTTCGACAGTAGCGCTTTGTTCATTACGATCTTCGAGCAGATCTTCCAGAATTCGAACCTTTATTGTCGATGATGACATTGTTGGTGATTGATGTTGGGACTGAAGAAGAACTTGTGTGTTTCGTAAATTGACAACTGAGAATTGGTTGCATCACTTTCTATAAAATAAAAATATATATTAATGTTTTAATCAGACATTTCTTTCTGTTACTGAACATATTGAGAGTAAGCTGGCATATTCGAAGATTGGTATTGACCGATATCTTCATCTGTTCTTGTTGCATATGCTTTGCGTGTCAGAGTACTAATCTCTGATGCTATGGTAGCATTATGTCTACCAAGGAATGTGCAAATTTTCTTGATTTGTGATGAATTCTAGAAACTGTGGATACACCTGCTCCTTGAAACTTTTCTTTTCTCTGATGTCCTTCGTTGGTACTCGTTGTCGAATCCTGTGCGATGTTCTTCAAGCCATCTGTCCCACATTTGTGATGCTACTTTGGATTGAATTGAACTTCGTTCACTCAGCATTGTCTATTACTCTTTTCCTGTATCTGC